>CM038677.1:616908531-617165530 GCA_021605205.1 Aegilops longissima | reverse complement strand
CCAGCTCAGAGCTAGAGGAACTTCATGGGTCGGCCGCACTGTCAGAAGCGAGGAGGCGGTCCGGCTTGAAATTGCCGGGCCACGTGACATCGCGAGCTCGGTGGTGAAGGCACGGCAGCTCGCAGGCCACGGGAGGCCTTGGATGACGAAGAGCTTGGTCTTGCGGGTCCCCGCGCTGCAGCTGGAGCAGCGCTGGTCTTGACGTGCCGGAGCGGAGTGCGTGGTCGCGACGAGCCGGAGCGGGAGCACTCGGGCAGCTTTTGCGGGCGAGGGACCTCCGGCAGCTCGCTCTTGCCGGCCGGGCGCTGGACGGAGCGGGTTCCGCCCGAGGACCATGCGCCTTTGGGGCCAGCGCGCTTTTCTTGAGGGGGAGGCGCCGAGGCGCCCGGAGCTTCATCGCCCAAGAAGGCGGGTGCGGTGCAGCGGACGGACGGCGCGGGAGAGCCGCGGCGCGGACGAGCTCGGCGACGCGGTCGAGCCACTCTTCTAGACGTCGTCGACTGGACAGTAGCGTAGGAGCTCGTTTGCCGCGATGAGCGCAGCTCGATCCTCCATGGGCGCGCGGAATGCGCGAGACGAAGAACCAGCCGGGGCGAGTGAGGGGGTAGCAGTGCGGCCGTCTTGCCTCACGGAGGGATGTTGGGACGATGCTTGCTGCTCGATCCCCGCCGGGTCGGTGGCGGCGTCGACGGCAGGTGACGGGGAACGACGAGGGCGCCCACCGACGGGGGCCGTCTGGGCGACGCGGGAAGCGAGAGCGGCTCGGTGCTCGGCGCGGGCCCGACGAGTGTCAGACATGGATGCGGTGGTTGACGGAGAACAGGGCGGCGGAAGACGAATTCCGCACACCCCTACCGGGCGCGCCAAATGTCCGATTTCGGGTTCCGCAGACCCTTGAGGTTCAACACTGGGTGCGCGGAGATTCGCCCTCTACCTACTGCATTCGCCGCCTCGCTAAGATCTAAGCTATGAAAGGAACAACACAAGAGACACAAGGTTTATACTAGTTCAGCCACCATTGTGGTGTAATACCCTACTCTAGTTTGTGGTGTGGTGGATTGTCTCTTGGCTGATGGTGATGAATAATACAAGGAAGAACAGCCTCATGAGGGTCTCAGACTTGGCCGGGCGATGAACTGCTTGGAGGAGTCTCTCTCTCTCTCTCTCTCTCTCTCTCTCTCTCTCTCTCTCTCTCTCTCTGGGATCCAGCTACTGATCCGATCAAGATCAAGCTACTCTGGATCAAGATCAAGCTGCCTCTACTACGGTGGCTAGCTCTACTTATATAGGCAGAGGCCCTGGGCCTCTTCCCAAATATTGAGCGGGAAGGGCGCCAACAATTGGCCATTTTAAAGGGGAACATCTGGTACACTTATACTGACTAAAGTTGGTCCTCCCCTGTCAAAGGCTCTGGTGGTGATGCCGGCTTGGGCTCCACAATGACTTCCTTCCTGCCGTTGGGCTGGTCTTGGTCTTGTTGCACCGAAATAGACGCCTTTGCTTGATGCTCTCGCATGCGCTTGCTCCTTTGTACCAAAGAGGAAAGGAGGACATCTGCTGGCTGGCCTCACTCGGGCGCCTTGGTCGTCATGGCTTAAGGCCATGGGCACCTCCCGAGGTACCCCGCTTGATCTCTCGCCTCCTCGTGAGCTGCACTGATGAGGCTGTGCTCGAGGAAGCCCTCGTCGCCCCGCCTCATGAGGCTTGGCCTCGCGAGGGTCTTGAGCTTGTGTTGGTGAAGATGGGCCGTGATGGGCCCCCGTGAGCCACGCCGCAGCCGTGGCGAGGCAAGTCCGGGACCCCTGCCCCTGCATCACCGACACCTACCCCCTTATATAAAGGAGCCAAGGGGGAGGGGGCGGCCGGACAAGGAGGGCACGCCAAGGGGGAGTCCTACTCCCACCGGGAGTAGGACTCCCTTCTCTCCTAGTTGGAGTAGGAGAAGGGGGGAAGGAGGAGGGAGAGAGGAAGGAAAGGGGGGCGCCGCCCCCCTCTCCTTGTCCTATTCGGACTAGGGCCCATGTAGGCCCATTAAACCTCCCGGGGGGTTCCGGTAACCTCCCGGTACTCCGGTAAAATTCCGATTTCACCCGGAATACTTCCGATATCCAAATATAGGCTTCCAATATATCAATCTTCATGTCTCGACCATTTCGAGACTCCTCGTAATGTCCGTAATCTCATTCGGGACTCCGAACAAACTTCGTTACATCAAAACTCATAAACTCATAATATAACTGTCATCGAAACCTTAAGCGTGCGGACCCTACGGGTTCGAGAACTATGTGGACATGACCTAGAACTGTTTCCGGTCAATAACCAATAGTGGAACCTGGATGCTCATATTGGCTCCTACATATTCTACGAAGATCTTTTATCGGTCAAACCGCATAACAACATACATTGTTCCCTTTGTCTTCGGTATGTTACTTACCCGAGATTCGATCATCGGTATCCAATACCTAGTTCAATCTCGTTACCGGCAAGTCTCTTTACTCGTTACGTAATGCATCATTGCGTAACTAACTCATTAGCTACATTGCTTGCAAGGCTTATAGTGATGTGCATTACCGAGAGGGCCCAGAGATACCTCTCCGACAATCGGAGTGACAAAACCTAATCTCGAAATACGCCAACTCAACATGTACCTTTGGTGACACCTGTAGAGCTCCTTTATAATCACCCACATCGCTAGACGCTTGGTAACACACAAAGTGTTCCTCCGGCAAACGGGAGTTGCATAATCTCATAGTTATAGGAACTTGTATAAGTCATGAAGAAAGCAATAGCAACATATTAAACGATCACGTGCTAAGCTAACGGAATGGGTCAAGTCAATCACATCATTCTCCTAATGATGTGATCTCGTTAATCAAATGACAACACATGTTTATGGTTAGGAAACATAACCATCTTTGATTAATGAGCTAGACAAGTAGAGGCATACTAGTGACATTAAGTTTGTCTATGTATTCACACATGTATCATGTTTCTGGTTAATACAATTATAGCATGAATAATAAACATTTATCATGATATGAGGAAATAAATAATAACTTTATTATTGCCTCTAGGGCATATTTCCTTCAGAAACGTGGTTCTAGATTTCCTTTAACTCCAAAACGCTTCACTCCTCGAAGTGGTGATACACGAAGATACACTCTGTATCCGACTTCGTAAACTGTCTCCTTGCGTTTAGAATCCGCATAGCTCTTCTGCCTGGACTGGGCTACCTTGAGTCTATCGCGTATCAGCTTAACCTTCTCTTCAGACTCTTTAATCAAATCTGGTCCAAACAATTGACGGTCTCCAACTTCATCCCACAACAATGGTGTCCTGCACCTCCTTCCGTACAATGCTTCGAAAGGGGCCATCTTCAAACTGGCTTGATAGCTATTGTTGTAAGAGAACTCTGCATAAGGCAAATTGTCGTCCCAACTAGATCCATAGTCTAGCGCACAAGCTCTCAACATGTCCTCCAGAATCTGATTGACTCTCTCAGTCTGTCCATCTGTCTGCGGGTGAAAGGCTGTACTGAACTCTAGCCTGGTTCCCAAAGTCTCCTGCAACTGATTCCAAAACTTTGAGGTAAACTGGGTTCCTCTATCTTATACAATGGTCCCTCGGAACTCCATGTAGACATACGATCCTGGTCACGTATATCTTTGCAAACTTAGCACTGGTGTAAGTGGTCTTCACTAGAATGAAATGAGCTACCTTCGTCAAACGATCGACTACAACCCATATCGAGTCATAGCCTGAACGAGTCCTGGGAAATCCCGTGATAAAGTCCATGCCTAGTTTATCCCACTTCCATTCGGGTATCGGCAATGGCTGTAACAATCCAGCTGGCTTCTGATGTTCTGCCTTCATTCTCTGACATACATCACAAACTGCTACATACTCCGCAATATCCTTCTTCATTCCGGTCCACCAGAAGCTATCCTTCAAATCCAGATACATCTTGGTATTTCCTGGGTGGATCGAATATAGTGAATCATGGGCCTCTTGCAGAATCAACTTCCTGATCTCCGGATCATTTGGCACATATACGCAATCCTCAACCATAGGGTATCGTGCTCATCCTCACATAATCCCTTAGCTTTTCCTTTGCTCATCCTCTCTTTTATCTCAGCAATCTCCTTGTCCGTCTTCTGAGCTTCCTTGATCTTATCCATCAAAGTAGACTGAATCTCCAATGCTGCTACATAACCTCTCGGAACTATTTCCAGACATAGTTCACGAAGATCCTCTGCTAACTCCTTGGGTAACTCTCCGGTCATGAGTGTATTGACATGAATCTTGCGACTCAACGCATCGGCTACTACATTAGCCTTTCCGGTATGATAATGCAATCTCATATCATAATCCTTGATGAGCTCCAACCATCTCCTCTGCTTGAGATTCAACTCCTTCTGCGTGAAGATATACTTCAAACTCTTGTGATCCGTGTACACCTCACAATGGTTTCTGATGAGAAAATGTCTCCATGTCTTCAACGCATGCACTACGGCTGCTAACTCCAAATCATGGGTAGCATAATTCAACTCATGGGTTTTAAGCTGTCGTGAGGCATATGAAACAACTCTTCCCTCCTGCATAAGCACTGCTCCAAGTCCTTGACGAGAAGCGTCGCAATACACCTGGTAATCCTTGCATTGGTCTGGAAGAATCAACACTGGAGCTGTAACCAAGCGTTTCTTCAACTCCTAAAAACTGGCCTCACATTCCTCAGTCCATTTGAACTTGGTGTCCTTCTTTAACAACTCCGTCATGGGCTTTGCAATCTTCGAGAAATTCTCAATGAACCTCCGGTAGTATCCTGCGAGTCCAAGGAAACTCCAGATCTCTCCAACTAACGTGGGTGCTTCCCAATTGGTCACAGTGACAACCTTGGTAGGGTCTACTGCTATTCCTTCTCCGGATATAACATGTCCGAGGAATCCAACTTCCTTCAACCAAAACTCACACTTGCTGAACTTGGCATATAACTGGTGTTCTCTGAGCTTCCAAAGTACCAGACGCAAATGCTCTTTATGCTCCTCTTCATTCTTCGAGTAGACTAGAATATCATCAATGAACACCACGACGAACTTATCCAAAAACTCCATAAACACCTTGTTCATCATGTTCATAAAATAGGCGGGTGCGTTAGTCAGACCAAATGACATAATGATATACTCATATAGCCTGTACCTTGTGGTAAAAGCTGTCTTAGGTATATCCTGCTCTCGAATCTTCAGCTGGTGGTACCCTGATTGCAGATCGATCTTGGAAAACACCTTAGCTCCTTGCAGCTGGTCAAACAAATCATTTATCATCGGCAGAGGGTACTTGTTCTTGATCGTCACCTCATTCAACCCTCGATAATCAACAACCATCCTCAACGATCCATCCTTCTTCTCCACTAGAAGCACTGGTGATCCCCAAGGTGACGAGCTTGGGCAAATATAGCCTTTATCCAGTAACTCCTTAATCTGCTTCTTAATTTCCTCTAAATCCTTAGCGGGCATCCTGTACGGTCTCTTAGATATTGGCCCTATGCCTAGCAAAAGCTCGATCAAAAACTCAATGTCTCTATCCGGTGGCATGCCTGGAAACTCTTCTGGAAATACATCCGGGAAATCCTTCACCACTGGTACTTCCTCCGGTACAACTCATGATAAGGAATTCACTTGAGTCCTATTAGGCACATGCCGGGATACATACTTGATCCTTCTTCCTTCTGGGGTGGTAAGAAAAATCGACTTACTGGCGTAGTCAATGGTCCCTCCATACTTCGATAACCAATCCAGGCCTAATATCACATCCAGTCCTTGTGACTCCAATACTATTAGATCTGAGGGAAACAGGTAGTTACCAATCCTTAATGGTAACCGATCACACCATAGGCTAGCCATATACTCTGCTCTGGCGAGGTTACTAACATGGGTGACCTAAGGGATTGGGTTGGCAGTTTAAACTTATCCACAAATCCCCTTGATATGTATGAATGTGATGCACCAGTATCAAAAAGAACGATTGCAGTAAATGACTTAACCAAAAACTTAGCTATTACTGCATCGGGTTGCGCTTCAACCTCCTCCACGCTAACGTGGTTCACTTGTCCCCTGTTGAAAGGGTTGGGCTTCTTCCCAGAGCTTCCATTGCCATTCCCATTCTTTGCTTCAGAACACTCCGTGGCATAATGTACATTCTTCCCGCATTTGAAACAAGTAATGTGACTTAGATCCTTCTTGGCGGGCATTGCTGGGTTGGTACGGTTCTGGCCGTTGCTTCCTCCATTACCATTCCCATTCCTGGGGCCACTATGGTTGTGCGAAATCCCTCCATTGTGACTGTGACCTCCATGGTTATGTTGAAGGGGTCCTTGTCGGCGTTCTGGGAACGGGGGTCCCCAGACTTGCCTGCCTGCGGCGTGGCTCAAAGGGGGGCCCATCACGGCCCATCTTCATCAACACAAGCTCAAGACCCTCGCGAGGGGACAAGCCTCGTGGGGCGGACGACAGGGAGCTTCCTCAGGCACGGAGTCATCAGGCTGGCTCGCGAGGAGGCGGAGAGATCAAGGCGGGGTACCTCACGAGGTGCCCATGATGCAAGCCATGACGACCAAGGGCGTCAGGCGGGCGCCAGCCTGCGCAGTGTCCTCCTTTCCTCTTTGGTGCAAAGGGAGCAAGAGCAGGCGAGAGCATCAAGCAAAGGCGTCCATTTCGGTGCAACAAGACCAAGACCAGTCCAACGGTAGGAAGGAAGTCATTGTGGAGCCCAAGCCGGCGTCACCACCAGAGCCTTTGACAGGCGAGGACCAACTTTAGTTAGGATAAGTGTACCAGATGTTCCCCTTCAAAATGGCCAATTGTTGGCACCCTTCCCGCTCAATATTTGGGAAGAGGCCCAGGGCCTTTGCCTATAAATAGGACTAGCCACCCACAGGGTAGAGGGAGCTTGATTCGATACGGAATAGCTTGAGCTGGATCCAAGAGAGAGAGAGAGAGAGAGAGAGAGAGAGAGAGAGAGAGAGAGAGAAGGCGACTGAACTCCCCCAAGCAGTTCATCGCCCCGGCCAAGAACAGACCCTCGCGAGGCTATTCTTCCTTGTATTGTTCATCACCATCAGCCCATGAGGCAATCCACCACACCACAAACTAGAGTAGGGTATTACACCACAATGGTGGCCCGAACTAGTATAAACCTTGTGTCTCTTGTGCCGTTCCTTTCGTAGTTTAGATCCTAGTGAGGCGGCGGAGTGCAGGTAGGTAGAGGGCGAATCTCCACGCGCACCCCAGTGTTCGAACCTCAAGGGTCTGCCAAAACCCGAAATCCGACATTTGGCGCGCCAGGTAGGCGCCGCGAATTAAATCTTCCGCCGCCACATGCTCCGTCGACCACCAAGATCCATGTCGACGCTCGTCGGGCTCGCTGAAGCGCCGAGCCGCTCTCGCTTCCTGCGTCGCCCGAGACGGCTCCTGCCGGCGGGCGCCCTCGTCGTTCCCGTCGCTGCCGTCAACGCCGCCACCGGCCTGGCGGGCAACGAGTAGCAAGCATCGTCCCAGCATCCCACCATGAGGCAAGACGGCCGCACTGCTACCCCCTCACTCGCCCCGGCTGGTTCTTCGTCTCGTGCATTCCGCGCGCCCATGGAGGCTCGAGCTGCGCTCATCGCGGCAAACAAGCTCCTGCGCTACCGTCCAGTCGATGATGTCTACGAAGAGTGGCTCGACAGCGTCGCCGAGCTCGTCACGCGCGCAAGCAGGGGCTCTCTGCCAGTCTGTCCACTGCACCGCACCCGCCCGAGGCGCCAGCCGCCTCCTCCTCAAGAAGGCGCCTGCCCCAAGGCGCGTGGTCCTGGCGGAACCCGCTCCGTCCGGCGCCACAGCAAGAGCAGAGCTGCCAGGAGGTCCCTCGCCTGCAAGAAGCTGCCCGAGTGCTCCCAGCTCCAGCTCGTCGCGACCACGCTCCTGCTCCGGCACGTCAAGACCCCGCGCTGCTCCCAGATGTAGCGCATGGGGACCCGCAAGACCAAGCTCTTCGTCACCCAAGGCCTCTTGTGGCCACAGCAGGCTGCCGTGCCTTCACCCCCGAGCTGCGCAGCGTCGCGTGGCCCGGCAAGTTCAAGCCGGACCTGCCTCCTCGCTATGACGGTACGGCCGACCCCGCAGAGTTCCTCCAGCTCTACGAGCTGGGCATCGAAGCCGCCAACGGAGACGAGAAGGTCATGGCGAACTGGTTTCCCATGGCGCTCAAGGACGGGGCCCGCACCTGGCTCCTGAACCTGGCCCCAGGCACGATCTCCTCCTGGGACGAGATG
The DNA here is from genome assembly GCA_021605205.1 of Aegilops longissima. NCBI lineage: Eukaryota > Viridiplantae > Streptophyta > Magnoliopsida > Poales > Poaceae > Aegilops > Aegilops longissima. The sequence goes on along the minus strand of CM038677.1, from coordinate 617,157,222 downwards.
CGTACCCGCTTCATCGCCAACTTCCAAGGTACTCGTGACCGGCCACCCGCCGTGAGCGACATGCGCCGCATCAAGCAGCAACCAGGGGAGACCCTGCAGAAGTACATCCAGCGCTTCAACAACGCACGTCTCAAGATTCTCAAGGTGACCGAGGAGGCCATCATCTCCGCCTTCTCCGACGGGGTGCGCGACGTCAAGATGAAGGAGGAGCTGGCGATGCATGAAGATCTGTGCACTATCTTGGAGCTGTTCAACTTGGCGACCAAGTGCGCCAGGGCCAAGGAAGGCCAAGGACGTGAAGCGCAAGGGGGCTGCCGTGCTCGCGGCAGAATCGGACACCAAGCAGGGCAGAGATCAGCCCGAGTCTTCCAAGGGCAGCCGGTACTGCGTGTACCACAACCTCCACACCCACAACACCAACGAATGTTAAGAGCTCCGAGCCGTGCGAGAAGGGAGGATCGGCCGACGTCCCGACCGCAGCGACCGGGGCTACGGCCGAGGAGGAGGAAGGAACGCAGGACGCTGGGAAGACCGCGGCCCCCGCCAAGGGTGGCGCGACCAACCTCGCGAGGATCGCTGGCAAGACCCGCCTCATGAGAGAGGTGGAGGATCAACCTCGCGAGATCGCCTGCAAAACAACGCAGGCCTCCCTCCTCTGCCACCGCAGCCAAGGAGAAATGAAGACCATCATCAGGACGAGGGGGCTGGGGGCTTCCAGGAGCCGCGTGCGATCGCCTACATCCTGGGCGGAGCTCAAGCCCCAGCCTCTCAACGTATCTTCAAGAAGTTCGCCCGCGAAGTGAATGCAGTCCTTCCCAACCTCGAAGCCACACGCCCCCTCAGGTGGTCGGCATGCACCATCACGTTCAGCTCAGCGGACCAGCTCAAGTGTGCGGCCACAGCCGGAGTCCTCCCGATGCTTTGTTCCCCGATCATCAGCAACGTGCTAGTCACCAAGATCCTCATCAATGGCGGGGCAGGGCTCAACGTCCTGTCCGTGGAAACATTCAACAATCTCCAAGTGCCTTACAATCAGCTTTAGCCGACCAAGCCTTTCCCCGGGGTCACCGACGGCTCCACAGTCCCGATCGGGCAGGTTTGCCTCCCTGTCACCTTCGGCGTGCGCGACAACTACCGCACCGAGCTCATCGACTTCGACGTCGCCCACATTCGCCTGCCATACAACGCCATCCTCGGGTACCCGGCGCTGGCCAAGTTCATGGTCAGAACCCACCACGGCTACAACGTCCTCAAGATGCCGAAGTGGCGAGTCATCACGGTGCCTGCGAAGAGAAAGACGGTGTGCTCCTCGGAGCGAGCCTTCAGCCGCATCACTAGAAGACCCGGATCGCGGAAGCGAGAGTCTTCCCGAGACCGCCCAAGAAGAAGAAGGCGTCGTCCGCCCGGCCCCTCAGAGGCAGGCCCCTCGGGTCCGTGCATGCTCAGGGGGAACCTCCTTCTATCGCATAGGAAAGCACGCCCGGTGCCCTCCTCGAGCAGGGCTCGGGGCTCCCCCCCAGAGGGCCACCGACCTTGCTAAGGTCACGAGGAAGGCGCTTGGGCACCACTTGAGGCGTGTTTGAAGCGCTTCCCTCAAGAAGGAGCAAGGCAAGGAGGGCCAAACCCTCAGGAGTTCGTCAGCAAGATCATTCAGGAGCTGCAGGAGTCAAGAGTCATGAGTGGCAGCCGCCGCTTACCTGTCGTGGCTCCCCATCCAGGCAAGGATGGTGGGCTGCGCGTCTGCATCGATATACCAGGGCTCAACCGAGCCGCCTCTCAGGAGCGCCTCTGGCCCTCTCGCGTGGGGCGCTACGAAGGTCCACCCCACAGCTACGTTCGCATGCCTTACGGCTTGCCAAACGCGGCCGCCGCGTACCAGCGCCTCATGAGGGACATCCTGGGGGCTCAAGAGGCCAGGCGTTCCGCAGCCCTGGCGGAGATGGAGATGGTCCACGAGGAGCCACCAGCGCCTCCGGAGCCTCCCGAGGCCCCTGGGCCTGGGGGCTCGTGAGGATCGGCTCCCGCAGCCCACCGAGTCTGCTGCACCAACACCCTTTCGTCTTCAACACTACCAGGTGACATCTTTCAAGTTTCATTTCCAGCTGGGAGCGCCCCCCAGGGCTGCATTATTCCCAGGCCGCGTGGGTCCGTCCCTGCGGCATGTATCCCTTTTACTTCATGTTCCTAGTTTATCTTGTTGGGGGCACCCTTCGGGCTGCATCATCCCCAAGTCGCTCGGGCCAGACCCGGCGGCATGTATCCCTCTTGCGTTTATTTGGGGTCATGCGTTCGACCCATCATGCTTGTTATTTGATGCCAATCCATGGCACCTTCTCTTCGTTCATGTCGACCGCTTGCACGTTAAAGGGGGGGTACCTGAGCATCGCGACTCAGGGCTCCTACCGGCTCTCCAGCCCTCACCCTCTGGCCTTGTCCACGGCATCGCGACCTGGCATACCAGCGACGGCTGAGACCAGCTTGAGGGCCGGGACCCGAGGACGTATAGCGCCGGCATCTAACCAAATCTGCAGGAACACATCACGAGATAAGGCCCAGTGCCAGGCGAAACCCGCCTTGAGGTAGGGCCCCGTGAGTCCCGCGCTGGCTCACGGGTGCCCAGATACACCTCGTCAGGCCCTACCGTGCCAGCCACGTGTCGGGCGGGGCAGTACACGCCTGGGGCTCCTCCAGGAGGAGCCCCTCCCACGCACTGATGGAAGCACCATGCTCCAGCTGGCGACGACACTGCCGAGGAGCGGCTATGCCCGTACACATACGGAAGTGCTATGCTCCGCGCTGGTGATAAACAACTGAGGGTGGCCCCCGGGCTGCATCAACCTCAGGGTGCCCAGAGCTTAGTGTCTGGCCTCATCGCAACGCCTCCCCTCGGGAGTGTCGTGCAAGGGGGCTGAGCACGGGGGCTGCGCCTGGGTCACGCCCAGGCGCACGCCACCCAGCCAGGCCCCTCGGGCCTGGTTCGTCGCGCGTCCCTCCCCGAGCGGATGCAAGGTACGAAGGCCGTTTGAGCGTCAAGGGGGACTCCTGAGCATCGCGACTCAGGAGCCTAACTGGTCACGTAGCCCCCTCACTCCTTAGTTCCGAAAGGCTAACGGCGGATGAGGTATGCGCGGGGCCGGGCTCTACAGACGTAGAACGGTAGATCCACCCACATCCCACCTCCCTACTTGTTGTTCGTGCGCCAAGGGGGACTCCTGAGCATCGCGACTCAGGAGCCTAACTTGTCACGTAGCCCCTAACTCCTTGGTCCGTCCTGGTTTCCGGTCGGGGCTAACGGCGGCCGAGGTATCTGTGGGCAGGCTCTGCCGGCGTAGAACATAAGCAAGTAGGAAGCGCAAATTGCAAGGAATTCAAAAGCAAATATTACAGTCCATAACTGTTATCACAACGCCAAATGCAAGTTTAAACGCCTCCCCGAGGCATGATACATGTGCAGGAATTAAAAGCAGAACAGGAGCCACAATGGAGTCACTTGTTGGCGGCGGAGCTGCACGGAGCGAGTTCGCCTTGTGGAGCCGCAGGGTTGGCAGCGCCCCGCTTCGGCTTGGTGCTGAAGGCCCGGAACTTCCCAATGAGCCTCCGCGACGACCTTCACGGCCTCGGCGGCAGCGCAAGCTCGCCCGCTTCACCGGCACCAGCAGGCTGTCGAGGTCGACGTTGGGATCGAAAGGTAGACGTGTGAGGACCCGCGTCGGTGCAGCAGAAGACAAGACCACAGCGCCTCGGCCTCGGCCAGAGGGCCAAGGCCAAGGGCGACATCTTCAAGAGCGCGAACCAGGAAGGGAAGCAGCTTGGCGGGGCCGTCCTCTGTGCCGGCCAGCGGGCTCTCCAGGCCGCTATCATAAAGCTCCCTCAGCAAGGTGCGAGCCTTCACCTCCATATCTGTGAAGGCCACGCGATCCTCGGCAAGGACCCGCGCCTTGCCGTCCAGCTCGACCTTCCTCGCCTCCAACTCTTGCTCCAGCGCGCCTAGGCGTTCACGGCGCTTCTTGAGCTTGGTGTCCCGATCCTTGACGGCCACCTCGCGAGCTTTCATGCCTTCCTCCTGCTCTTGGCGAAGGCAGGCCTCCTTGGCAAGCTGGTCCCGCAGGCCCTGCAGCTCGCTCTCCAGCGCCTTGCAGCGACCTCGGACATCGGCCACCTCCCCCAAGGCGGCGTCGCGGGCAGCTTTCGCCCCAAGGACGGCCTGCTTCTCCTCGTCGCAAGCCGTCGAGGCCTGGACCAGCGCCTCCCGGATTGAAGCGTCGGAGCGAATCCAGCCAGAAGCCAGCTCCAGGCGCCCGGCCACCAAGCGAGGGTCGGCGCCCAGAAGATCTTGCCGCAACCGGTCCAGTTCGGTAGCAGCACGATCCAGAACGGTAGGAGGAGTCGGAGAGATAGCAGTTGGTGGAGTAGGAGGAGAGGACGGCAGTGTAACCACAGCGTCCTGAGGTGGGACCTGCTACGCCCCAATAGCTATGGCGGTGGCATCAGGCAAGGACACCTCAGGAGTCGCTTGGGCCATGGGGGCTGAGCTCGCCCCAGCCAGCTCCATCAGGCCTCGCGAGGATGACCAGGCAGGAGAGGCCCGTGCATCACGGCCACCTTCTTTCACGGGCGGAGGCGCTGCCCCAGACGGAACCTCAGGAGATCCCCTCGGCTTCTTTGCCGTGGGCGCCAGCCTAGCCAAGAGATACAGACATCAAGCCTCAACGACAAAACAAGAAATAAGTCAGGAGTTGAGCACTTACTGGTCGTCGCTCGCGAGCTCGAGCAACCTCCGGCCATACTTGAAGCCCGAGAGCCGGCTACAAGGATCAGCCTCAAGGAGCTCGGGAGCAGGGCGCTGCCATGATCGCCTTGATGCCGGGCGGACTGCGGGGACCAGCCAGTCCTGTCCTTCTTCGGGACCGGGGCAAGCTTCCGCGCGCCCGCCATCATCATCCTCGTCGTCGTCGTCGCTCGGTGAGAGGCGGAGAATGCGGGACTTACGCCGGGGGAGAGGAGCCCTCGACTCTCCGTCGGTCTCCTCGGAGTCGAGCCCTCCTTCCCGCTCCCCTTCTCCCTTCTCCTCGCTGGAGTCACTGGAGAACACATCCACCGGTTCCTCGGGAGCCTCCGCAGGCACGGGCCCATCCCCGTTGAAGACAGGCATGGACTGCACTACCTGCTCCCAGTCGTCGCGGAGGAACATGGGCGTAGGAGTGCCCTCCAACCTCGCCACGTCGCCCCCAACCAAAGATTGGAGAACTGCAGCCAGGTCTTCGTCGGCCAAGACCGCAGGGCTCGGGTGGGGCCTCCACATCGGAAGTGGGTACTGAAGAAGTGGAGCCAGCTGGTGCTCCAGGAATTCCCTCAGCAGCGACGCGCCGGTCAGCTTCGCCGCCGCCATGCTGGCCGGCCTCAGATCCAAGTCCATCCTCTCCAACACCGGCCTCGCGCGGGGATCCACGAGCTCCACTCGAGACCAGTCATCGGAGTGTATGGGGTGCTCCGTGGGCAAGATTAGCCGAGGGTGGATGCGCCCAACATCTACCAAGACCCACTTGCTCCTGAAGCCCTCAACATCTTCCCGGGGTTCGAAATGGCGATGGAGCTACCGTGATGACATTTAAGCTCACAGACGCAGAGAAGGAACCACGAGAGGTCCGGAGGGAGAAATAGTGGCGCAGCAGGCCACCGAGGGCTGCACCCCGACGTGAGCCTCACAATAGTAGGCGAAGATCGCCAGAGGAGAACGAGTTGGGGTGGAATCTGAGCTTGTAGCTTGTAATGGCGGAGGACAGAGAAGAAGAACTCGAAAAAGGGAGGCATCAGGCCAGCAACAACGGCGCTTACAAAGAACAGATAGAAGGTGCTCCCTTGGCCCTCAGGGAGGGCGGAGCCGGCCTTGAACACCTTCGCCCCGTCGATGCCCAGCGCCGCCGCCATCTGGCGCACCCGGGCAAGGCTCGCCTCCGACACGTTCGGCGAGTCTAGGGCAGGCGCGTACCAAGCTCCGGCCGGGGTCTGGCGAGGCGCCATGCCTTGCTAGGGCATGCAGTCGAAGTGGATCTGAAGATTTCGGTGGCAGGAAGGAGAGGCGCAAGAAAGGGGATCTGAGCAATAACCAGAGAAAGCAAGGGAAGCAAAGCCTAGGCAGACGCCGCTCCTTTATCGACTCGTGCGGTTGCTAAGGCACCCACGTCCAATCAACCGCCACGCGGCGCCCAAGGTCAGCAGGTGTTAGGGGCCCAGCAACTTCAGACTTGCCCTTCGCCTCTCTGCTCAGCCAAGTCCCGCGCGCTTTGGGCCCGGGGCTATGTCGGCGTTCTGGGAACGGGGTCCCCAGACTTGCCTGCCTGCGGCGTGGCTCAAAGGGGGCCCATCACGGCCCATCTTCATCAACACAAGCTCAAGACCCTCGCGAGGGGCCAAGCCTCATGAGGCGGGACGACGGAGCTTCCTCGAGCACGGCCTCATCAGGTGGCTCGTGAGGAGGCGGAGAGATCAAGGCGGGGTACCTCACGAGGTGCCCATGACGCAAGCCATGACGACCAAGGCGCGCCAGCGGGCGCCAGGCCGCCTTGATGTCCTCCTTTCCTCTTTGGTGCAAAGGGAGCAAGCGTGGCGAGAGCATCAAGCAAAGGCGTCCATTTGATTGCAACAAGACCAAGACCAGTCCAATGGCGGGAAGGAAGTCATTGTGGAGCCCAAGCCAAGCGTCACCACGAGCCTTTGACAAAGCGAGGACCAACTTTAGTCAGGATAAGTGTACCAGATGTTCCCCTTCAAAATGGCCAATTGTTGGCGCCCTTCCCGCTCAATATTTGGGAAGAGGCCCAGGGCCTTTGCCTATAAATAGGACTAGCCACCCACAGGGTAGAGGGAGCTTGATTCGATCCGGAATAGCTTGAGCTGGATCCAAGAGAGAGAGAGAGAGAGAGAGAGAGAAGGCGACTGAACTCCCCCAAGCAGTTCATCGCCCCGGCCAAGAACAGACCCTCGCGAGGCTGTTCTTCCTTGTATTGTTCATCACCATCAGCCCAAGAGGCAATCCACCACACCACAAACTAGAGTAGGGTATTACACCACAATGGTGGCCCGAACTAGTATAAACCTTGTGTCTCTTGTGTTGTTCCTTTCGTAGTTTAGATCCTAGCGAGGCGGCGGAGTGCAGGTAGGTAGAGGGAGAATCTCCGCGCGCACCCCAGTGTTCGAACCTCAAGGGTCTGCCGGAACCTGAAATCCGACAGTCCTCCCGAGTTCGAGGTAAAACGGGGTCTCTGTTGAGCTCCAGAATTGTACTTCCCTTGTCCATACTTCCTCTTGCGGCTGTCAATCTGCTGCTACTTTCCTTCAATCATGAGAGCTCTATCTACCAACTCCTGGTAGTTATTGAAGGTTGCCACCATCAATTGCATGCTCAGCTCATCATTCGGTCCTTCTAGAAACTTCTCCTGTTTAGCTGCGTCTGTAGCAACGTCATCTGGGGCATGACGTGCTAGCTTACTAAAGTCATCCACATACTGGCCAACGGTGCGTCCTCCTTGGCGTAAGTTGCGAAACTCGCGCTTCTTCATGGCCATAGCTCCTGCTGATACATGGGCAGTGCGAAAAGCCTGCTGAAACTGGTCCCATGTGACAGTGTCGATGGGGTAAGTGGTTGTGAAATTCTCCTACCATGATGTTGCGGGTCCATCAAGCTGATGTGCGGCAAAACGCACTCTCTCTGCATCTGTGCATCCTGCAGTGGTCAACTCCCATCCAATCTTGCGGAGCCAATCATCTGCAACTATCGGCTCGGTGCTACTGGAGAACACCGGCGGATTCAGCCTTAGAAAACGGGCTAAGTGATCAACATGTGGTTGTGGTGGTGGGTTGTTGTTGTTGTTGTTCCCCTGATTCTGATTCTGGACTAATATCTGCATCAATGCATTCTGCTGCTGGATCAACTGAGTGAGCTCCAGTGGGAAAGCAAATCCATTGTCGCGTCTCGGACGCATCTGCTGGGTTTAGAAAAGGTGAGAAAACGGAATAGAATGAGGTCTAGGGGGAAAACAATACCCATATGCACATGAGACAAACACAATCATATCACTTCAATCAATTCAAACAAGGGCATACAATCGGTCTAACTATCGTTACAAAAGTGCTCGGACTATACTATATACATGGGGGAATTTCTACTACTGATATGGTGGTCGACTAGAAAAATTGATCGGTGGAAGACTCCATAATATCTGCTCCAGCTTCATCAACAAATTCATCATCGCTATCGTCGGGGTCTGAGTCGGTGTCGTCGATGATGATGTAGTTCTCCAGGCAAGTGGAATCGTCGTCTTCTCCTCCCGGCGCGGGGTCTCCCATGAAAACTCCTAGCTTCCTTGTGAGGTCATCATTCTTCTCCACGAGTATCGTCATTTCCTCCTCGTATCCATCGCGTGTAGACTTGAGTGTCGGTGTCAAAACCGGCGGATCTCGGGTAGGGGGTCCCGAACTATGCGTCTAAGGCGGATGGTTACAGGAGGCGGGGGACACAATGTTTACCCAGGTTCGGGCCCTCTCGATGCAGGTAATACCCTACTTCCTGCTTGATTGATCTTCATGATATGAGTATTACAAGAGTTGATCTACCACGAGATCGTAGAGGCTAAACCCTAGAAGCTAGCCTATGACTATGATTGTTGTTGTCCTACGGACTAAACCCTCCGGTTTATATAGACACCGGAGGGGGCTAGGGTTACACAGAGTCGGTTACAAGGGACGAGATCTACATATCCGAATTGCCAAGCTTGCCTTCCACGCAAAGGAGAGTCCCACCCGGACATGGGACGAAGTCTTCAATCTTGTATCTTCATAGTCCAATAGTCCGGCCAAAGTATATAGTCCGGCTGTCCGAGGACCCCCTAATACAGGACTCCCTCATTGAGTTCTTCCTCCAGCTCTGTGATCCTGGTCATTGCCTTCTTCATATCTATCATGCTGCGCTTTGTCTGGTTCTCTGGCGGCGATTTAATGTGCTGATTTAACTCCTGGATGAAAGCTGCAATGGACCTATCCTTCCTGGTGCTGATCATCTCCCATTGCTCATCTTGGCGCCCACAAATCTGGTAGATAGTATCCTTGAGATCCTTGTGGTAAACTTCTCCAATGCGTCCCATGGTGATGTGGTCTGCCATGCTCTTGCCTAGACTCCAGGTTGGTGCATCTAAGGAAAACTCTATGGGCTTAGTGACTGGCGTGAACGTCCTTCCTGGAACTTGAACTCGAATCATCCAGCGCTCCTCTTCTGGTAAAGTGGCGTTGTAAGTCCCGGTGAAGCTTGGTATTCCGATGTTCGGGTATCTAGTAACTTCCTTCAAGTGTCGTCCAAAAGGTGTATCTTCATCCGGTTGTGCAAACTTGTTCCTCGAGCCCGCCATCCTAAAGAGTAGAAGATGGAGAGCAGTCAGAAATGAGAAGAGAGTAGTGATCTAGGGTTTTAGCTTAGTGGTCGTGTCCTACAGTCAGTGTGTGCTCTGATACCATCTTGTAGCGACCAGACCTCAAACAGTCTGATCTGTGTTCATCAGTGTCATCCCTGGATCGGTAATCTTGACCGCCTGATGCCGAGGATTTATAACAGAGTAGCAATCACCCACTTATTACATCGAATGTCTCACAAGACAACTTATTACAATAAATATGGCTTAAGGCCATCTAAAATCGATAACAGCGGAAGGCTTGGAAGATAAAGTGACTCCATCAAATCCAACGGCATCACTGAGTGAAAGACAACGACCTATGGCTCCTTACTCGTCGTCTGAAAAGTCTGCAACATGAACGTTGCAGCCCAAAACGGGTCAGCACATGGAATATGCTGGCAATGTAACACATAGAGTAATGAACAGAATAAATGATATCACTACATGTGTATTTGGCTGGTGGTAAGCTCTATGGTTACAGTTTTGCATAAAGCCAATTTTTTCCTACAACAAAGGAATAAATTTTATTTAACTATCATGGTGGTTGTTAAACATTGAGAAGGTTCCTCCAAATCAATCCCAATTAAGCATCATCATTAAACCCAATCAAATTATATTAAGAGTGATGAAATCAACATGATAATCCAAGAACCAGATACTCAAGATGTCCATAACCGTGGACACGGCTAACCATGATTAGTTTGTACACTCTGCAGAGGTTTGCGCACTTTTCCCCACAAGACTCGAATACATCCATGATCAGAGATTCGAGACACAGTCTTTCTGAAGCATTAACTCTCTACTCTGGATAGACAGTACCACCTACAACCCACTACATCTGCTAGTCTACCTCTTCACGAGCTTCACGCAACATACTCAACTATGCCAGAGCCCATAATGGCTTGTGGCTGCACACGGAAGTTTCTAGCATGAATAATCTTATGATCCCTTTGAGCACGGGTGGCGGGCCGTGGGATGATCACACGGTCCTCCGGGATATCCTAGGACAACCTTTGGATTCTCCAGGTGCCCACAAGCAATCCACCCAGATGTGTATTAAAGTTGCCACCTTAAGTTGAACCATTAATTAACAAACTCACATCTTTCATGGATACACTCAAACCCAAATCCACGCCTACGAGCATAGCATAGCAATAAAAGCAACGTAGAAGTAACTCCCAAAGGTTTGATAATAAACAGGTAAATAGGTGCCACCTCATCTACTTCCCAAAACCCACATGTTAATCAGATCCTAACCATGCAATTGTTTGAGGATTGATCTAATGCAATAAAATTGGGTAGTAAAGGTATGATCAAAGTGTTACTTGCCTTGCTGATGATTCGTAAAACCTAGATACTCGTAGTAGCACGCTTCGCACTCCGGGTACTCTATCGCAAACAGACAAGCATACAATCACTCATCTAGAAGCATGGGTAAAACTCAAATAAGATATCTAACCAGAAAATTCAACTTAAGAACTCTGGCTTGCAAAAAGAATCAAACCAAACGAAGCAACAAAACTCAAACTGCGAAAGAAACAAGATTCGATTACTAATCTGGACTGAAGTCAAATTTTACAGTAGCAAAATCTTATTCAAGTTGGTTAAACATAAATAGGGCTTCGAGATGAAGATCTAGGCGCTTGAATCGCCTGATTCCGATAAACGAGCGAAAAGTTATACTAGAACGAAGATTAGGGCAGAAACGCGATCGAAAATAATCGCGGAAAAACCCTGGAAAAAGAAAAACTGACGAACAGGCTAACGAACGAACGTTCGTTGTCTGTGACTAAAGGGTGAACAGCGTCCGTTAAAATGATCGTACGGACGAACGTCCATTATTTAACCGAACCAAGAAAAACCGAAACAAAACCGATCTAAACAAAAAACTAGGGTTTAAAAAACCGATCGGTTTTTACCTAATCGAAAAACCCAACCAGCGGCCGGATCGGATCGGAACAGCGGCGGCTCCGGCAACGGCGGCTCCGGCAACGGCGGCTCGTGAACGGGCTGCTGGCGACGCAATGGAAGCGGGGCCAGCCTTGCGGTGCAGGGCGGCGGCAGCAGCTTCTTCTTGCGGAGGCGGCGAGGCGGGTGGTGGCGGTCGGCGGTGGGGCGGCGGCATATAAAAGGCGGGGCGCAGGGCGGCTTGGGGAAGGGCCAAGGGGAGGCCGTGTCGCTCTGGGGGCGGCGGCGTGTCTTGGAGGCGAAGTCCTCCCGGGGTCGGGGACGACGCCAGCGGAGTGGGCAGTGGGCTTCGGCCAATCGATCCGGCAAAGTTTTTTAAATAATTCCACGCAGAAAAACAAAGAAAAGAAATACTAAACGGACTCCAAAAATCCTGAAATAAATTTTTCCCCGTCTTCTAAAAATCTACCGGACAAAGTGAACATTTATTTGGGCCTCTAATGCAATTTTTAAAAACGCATATTTTTTTCCTAATTCAAATAAAATAGCGATAAAACTCCGAATAAAATCTTATTTGATTTTAATATTAAATCTCCAATATTTCTTTATTTTGGGAAGTCATTTTATCCCCTCTCTTTTATTTTCATAAAAGAAATATTCGAAGAGAAAATAATTAAAATCAAACGATCCTCTTTTCAAATATGAAAATAATGAAATCCCCAACTCTCTCCGTGGGTCCTTGAGTTGCGTAGAATTTTTAGGATCAAGCCAAAATGCAATAAAATATGATATGCAATGATGATCTAAGGTATAACATTCCAAATTGAAAATTTGGGATGTTACAGCCTTATCATCCCATGTAAGTCATCCGCGCGGATATCCTTTCTTCGATTTCAATCATTCATTTGCATGGTGGAGGCTAATTAATTTGAGGTGTACTAATTTTGCATAGCGGCGATCGTGCCGTCCTCATCATCCTTTACCCCCGATACCCCCGCACTCTTTACTTGGACTTGTCGAAGAACATGAACAAAAAGGATTACACCTACATTAAGTCTGTTCTCGACAGTGCTATCTTTTTCAACGGCGTAAGGGGTGGAGAGATCAAGACCAAGAAGGCAAGGAACGGCAGGCCCGCCTTCGGCCATAAGACCGACTTCCGCTGGCTCCAGCAACCGAGTGATACTCTTAGTGATGGATTCTATGTCCTACACCACATGCTGGAGTACAGACGGGATCAGCAGAACCTTCGGATGTCACCTACATCCGGCGATGCCCATATTCTGCAATGGGCAAAGAACATAGCAGATATCCCGGATCATCGACTTTGAGCTGAGTTCTATCACATCCAGCGTGAACTTTCCCAGATCATCATGAAGGAGGTCCTCGAAAAAACAGGGATGACCTATGAGGAAGGTCAAATGTCGCAGGAAGACATCCGAACACGCGTAGCCTCTCAGCGTCTCGACCTGAAGCCTTTCACTAAGCTTGGGGACTATCTCCGTGACTTGGATGGATGGCATGACATGTGGGAGTGATTGTCGATATATGACAATGTGTCTGTTTAGTCCATACTTTCTGTATGACGAAACTTTGAGTTACACACGACGAAACTTTATTTGTGATGTAATTAAACCATCCTCCTCGACTAGCGAAGATCACCCTAGTTAGGGCATTTTGGGTACGATGAACTTTGTGATTTATGCTTATGATCTGTTGCTTCTAATTTTGCCAAGTCTGTCTCTTTCTGTTGCTCAACTATATATGTTGCATATCATCGACTCATGTGATGATGCATCGATGGCGAAGAAGTGCTACGCTAGGAGTATACGACGAGTGGCTGGAGTGCCAGACCCAGGTGTACCGATTTCCGGTTTCCGAGCGACAACCAGTAGTTAGTTTAGGTTAACGCTAGTGCGAGAGAGGGATACGAACTCATGTACTGTATAGTTCCACTCTCACTCATAGTGATAGCTCTTCTCGCGTATATCATTGTTTAGATGGATGACGATGTAGTTTCAAGTAATCGAGACTTGTATTGCTATTTTCGAGATGATGACGAGAGACCACTTTGTGTTGAATGATGATGATGATGATGACATGATCTGATGCTTTAATGATTACATTTGTATGTGTATGATATGCTAAAGATTATTGTATAAAGCATGTTCAAATACAAAACAAATATGCAAAATAATAATAATAAAACTAACAGCAGCGAGGGGAATAAAGTTAGCAGCAGCACGCTCTTACCACTAGTGTGCCCTAGTTAAAAGCGCTGCAGCTATTAGCAGTAGTGCGTTGAACTAAAGCTCGCTGCTACTAGCCATGTATAGCAGTAGCGTGGGGCAACACGCGCTACTGATACATGTTAGTATGATGCCAGTGTCGATGCGCGGGACCCGCTCTTGATACACCAAACTCTGCGCTCTCGCTAGGCTTTTCCCTAGTAGTGGAAAGCCGAGCATAAAAATTCTGAATGATAATTTCCTTTGAGAGCTCATGATTGGGGCATGAATATAAAAATGACTTAAGCCTCCCCCAAGCTAGAGCGATACTTTCTCCTTCACGAGGCCAAAAATTATATATATAATTCCGATTACTATGAACTAGATGCATAGGATAATTTTTTTGGTGAAACTCCAATTTCAATCGATTCCAATTCCAAGATTCAATATCATCGCGTAGCCTATACCATACCAACGCTTTTTCCTTCAAAGATAAAGGGAAAACCTTCTTATTAACTTCATCTCTGGGTAAACCTACAAGCTTAACCAATCCACAAATTTCTTCCACATATATCAAGTGCAAATCAGGATGTTCGGTTTCATCTCCTGCATAAGGATTAGCTAGCAGTTGTTCTATCATACCCGAAGGAATTTCATATTCAATATTTTCAGTAGGTGCAGTGGGTTGAGAGGTGACTAATTGTGGTTCCGGTCGAGGTGAAGATACCCCGAACAAACCCCTCAAAGGATTGTTTTCCATAGTAACAAGTGACGATAAATTTCAGCATGTAGTAATAATTTTCCTTACCAATTTCCACTTACCAAGAGCGCTTCACTCCCCGGCAATAGCTCTAGAAAAGAGCCTCGATGACCCACAAGTGTAGGGGATCAATCATAGTCCTTTCGATAAGTAAGAGTGTCGAACCCAACGAGGAGCAGAAGGAAATGACAAGTGGTTTTCAGCAAGTTAATGTCTGCAAGCACTGAAATTGTAACTAACGAGTAGTTTGATAGCAAGATAATTTGTAACGAGCAAGTAACTAATAGTAAAAAAAGTGCAGCAAAGTAGCCCAATCCTTTTGAGGCAAAAGACAGGCCAAAACGGTCTCTTATGATAAGCAAAGTGTTCTTGAGGGTACACGGGAATTTTATCTAGTCACTTTCATCATGTTGGTTTGATTTGTGTTCGCTACTTTGATAATTTGATATGTGGGTGGATCGGTGCTTAGGTGTTGTTCTCATTTGAAAAAACCTCCTACTTATGATTAACCCCCTCGCAAGCATCCGCAACTACGAGCAAAGTATTAAGAATAAATTATAACCATAGCATTAAACTTTTGGATCCAATCAGTCCCTTACGGAATAGCGCATAAACTAGGGTTTAAGCTTCTATCACTCCCGCAACCCATCATCTAATAACTGCTCCACAGTGCATTCCCTTAGGCCCAAATATGGTGAAGTGCCATGTAGTCGACGTTCACATGACACCACTAAGGGAATCACAACATGCATACCATCAAAATATCGAACATATATAAAATTCACATGATTACTTGCAACAAGATTTCTCCCGTGACCTCAAGGACAAAAGTAACTACTCACAAATGATAATCATGCTCATGATCAGAGGGGTATTAAATAGCATATTGGATCTGAACATATAATCTTCCACCAAATAAACCATATAGTAATCAACTACAAGATGTAATCAACACTACTAGTCACCCACAAGTACCAATCTATAGTTCCGGTACAAAGATTGAACACAAGAGGTGAACTAGGGTTTGAGAGGAGTTGGTGTTGTTGAAGATGTTGATGGATATTGCCCTCCCCAAAATGGGAGAGTTGTTGGTGATGATGATGACGATGATTTCCCCCTCCGGGAGGGAAGCTCCCCCGGTGGAATCGCTCCGCCAGAGGGAAAAAGTGCTCCTGCCCAAGTTCTGCCTCGAGACGGTGGCGCTTCGTCCCGAAATTCCTCTCTTTAATTTTTTTTCAAGCTCAAAATGACTTATATACCATAAGATGGGCACCGGAGGTGGGTTGGGCTGAGCACAACCCACTAGGGTGCGCCTGGGGGCCCTGGCGCGTCCTGGTGTCTTGTGCTCACCAGGTGGCCCCCTCCGGTGGTTATTTGCTCCAGTATTTCTTATTATTCCATAAAAATTCCTCGTGAAGTTTCAGCTCATTTGGAGTTGTGCAGAATAGGTAGCCTGACGCAGCTTTTTCAGGTCCAGATTTCCAGCTGCCGGAATTCTCCCTCTTTGTGTGAACCTTGCATATTATGAGAGAAAAAGGCATTAGAATTACTCCAAAAAGCATTATTATGCATAAAAACATTATAAATAAAAGTAGGTAAAAATGATGCAAAATGGACGTATCAAGATCCAATGCTCGTGGGTTCGGAGGTGATGCCACCCTCCGGCGATAGGTGCAACCCCACCAACCCAGCCCCACAACCCACTCTTGACATAGTAGTTCTGTCCATCGTTGGCCTCCCCATCAACGATTTCGGATTCGACAGCTATGGGATCCTCAGCTTCAGGCTAGGGAGAGGTCCCAGCTCGGATTGCCGATGCTGGCAGCGACAACGCCTGCGGGTGTCGTTTTCTTCTTGGAGGCTCTGTCAAGGCCTTCAGCTGCGCCCCTCTTCAAGCTCAGGGTCCCTCGGACAAGATAGTGATGGCGTCTCGACGTCGTCTTCCTTCTTGAAGGCACTATCTTGCTCACTCGCGATGTCCTTGGTTTTGGCGGCGTCGTTGGAATTCTCGTTGGTTTGGGCATTGTCACTGTCGGATGTGGGGTTCCGGCAAACCCTTAAGGTTCGAACACTGGGTTGCGCGCGAAGTCTTTCCCTCCTACCGATCTACGCCCTAGCTCGCTAAGATCTCGCGGTCGAACTCGACGAACTCACAACGCAAAGATACACGAGATTTATACTGGTTCGGGCCACCGTTGTGGTGTAATACCCTACTCCAGTGTGTGTGGTGGTGGATTGCCTCTTGGGATGATGAAGAATAGTACAGAGGGAAGAACAGCCTCCTGAGGTTGAGGTGTTCTTGTGCTTGGTGACTTAGCGGGTGAGAGCTGGATGAACTGCTCGATCAGATCAAGCTAGGATCCCCCCCCCCTACTGTGGTAGCTAGCTCTACTTATATAGGCCCTGGTCCTCTTCCCAAATATTGAGCAGGAAGGGAGCCAACAACGGCGGGCAAATTTGAAGGGGGACAGCTAGTACAAGCTATCCTGAAAAAAGTGGTCTTCGCCTGCAAAAGGATCTGGTGGTGACGCCGTCATGGGCTCCACGATGACCTCCGTCTTGCCATCCTGCTGGTCTTGGTCTCGTTGCACCGATATAGCAACCTTTGCCTGATGTCTCGGTACTCCTTGCCTGCGTTGGCCTCCTTAGCACCAAAGAGGAAACAAGGACGCTGCACGCGCTGGCGCCTGCCTGGCGACCGCCTGGTGCCGATCGTCATGGCTCACGTCACGAGAGCTGATACATCTCCGTCGTATCTACTTTTCCAAACACTTTTGCCCATGTTTTGGACTCTAACTTGCATGATTTGAATGGAACTAACCCGGACTAACGCTGTTTTCAGCAGACTTTCCATGGTGTTATTTATGTGCAGAAACAAAAGTTCTCGGAATGACCTGAAACTCCATGGAATGTCTATCTGGAAATAATAAAAAATCCTTGCCAAAGATGAAGACCAGGGGGCCCACATCCTAGCCACGAGGGTGGGGGGCGCCCCCCCTAGGGCGCGCCCCCCTGCCTCGTGGGCCCCCTGACGCTCCACCGACCTCAACTCCAGCTCCATATATTCACTTTCGGGGAGAAAAAATCAGAGAGAAGGATTCATCGCGTTTTACGATACGGAGCCGCCGCCAAGCCCTAAAACCTCTCGGGAGGCTGATCTGGAGTCCTTCGGGGCTCGGAGAGAGAATCCGTCGTCGTCGTCATCATCAACCATCCTCCATCACCAATTTCATGATGCTCACCGCCGTGCGTGAGTAATTCCATCGTAGGCTTGCTGGACGGTGATGGGTTGGATGAGATTTATCATGTAACCGAGTTAGTTTTGTTAGGGTTTGATCCCTAGTGTCCACTATGTTCTGAGATTGATGTTGCTATGACTTTGCTATGCTTAATGCTTGTCACTAGGGCCCGAGTGCCATGATTTCAGATCTGAACCTATTATGTTTTCATGAATATATGTGAGTTCTTGATCCTATCTTGCAAGTCTCTGATCACCTACTATGTGTTATGATCCGCAACCCCAAGTGACAATAATCGGGACCACTCCCGGTGATGACCGTAGTTTGAGGAGTTCATGTATTCACTATGTGTTAATGCTTTGTTCCGGTACTCTATTAAAAGGAGGCCTTAATATCCCTTAGTTTCCATTAGGACCCTGCTGCCACGGGAGGGTAGGACAAAAGATGTCATGCAAGTTTTTTTCCATAAGCACGTATGACTATATTCGGAATACTGCCTACATTACATTGATGAATTGGAGCTAGTTCTGTGTCACCCTATGTTATGACTGTTACATGATGAACCACATCCGGCATAATTCTCCATCACCGATCCAATGCTAACGAGCTTTTCACATATTGTTCTTTGCTTATTTACTTTTCCGTTGCTACTATTACAATCACTACAAAACCCAAAAATATTACTTTTGCTACCGTTACCGTTACTTCCATATTACTTTGCTACTAAATACCTTGCTGCAGATACTAAGTTATCCAGGTGTGGTTGAATTGACAACTCAACTGCTAATACTTGAGAATATTCTTTGGCTCCCCTTGTGTCGAATCAATAAATTTGGGTTGGATAATCTACCCTCGAAAACTGTTGCGATCCCCTATACTTGTGGGTTATCAAGACTATTTTCTGGCGCCGTTGCCGGGGAGCATAGCTCTATTCTTTGAGTCACTTGGGATTTATATCTGCTGGTCACTATGAAGAACTTGAAAGACGTTAAGACATCCCTCAACTACGAGGGGGGTTAAGGAACTGCCATCTAGCTCTGCACTTGATTCACCTTACGTTTTGAGTAAGCTTGCGACACCTAAACCTGCTTCTGCTATTCATTCTGATATGTCCTATGTTATTAATGATGCCACTTCTGCTATGCATGATACTTATGATGAAACTACTACTATGCTTGATACTACTGTGCCACTTGGTGAATTTCTTGATGAACAACTTGCTAGGGTTAGAGAGAATGAAATTATTGAAGCTGATAACATTGATGAAAGTGATGATGAAGACTCTCCCCTAATAAATATGAATCGCTTTGTTGTTCACGAGGGTTATGTTTTGGAAAAAGAAGCTGCTATAGCTATTTTAGCTTGCAAAGATAGATCTGAGCTCAAGAGGTTATTAGCTAAATGGAAGCAGCAATCTCTTAATGCTAGAATGAAACCTGACCACTGCTTTTGCTACTTCACCTATACGTATTCTTGATAAGGATTATGAATTCTCTGTTGATCCTGATGTAATTACTTTGGTTGAATCTGATCCTTTTCATGGCTATGAATCTGAAACTGTTGTGGCACATCTTAATAAATTAAATGATATAGCCACCTTGTTCACTAATGATGAGAAATCTCGCTACCTTTATATCCTTAATATTTCCGTTCTCATTAAAGGGTGAAGCTAAGATATGGTTTAATTCTCTTGATCCTGGTTGTGTGCGTAGTCCCGAGGATATGATTTATTACTTCTCTGCTAAATATTTTCCGCTCATAAGAAACAAGCTGCTTTAAGGAAATATATAATTTTGTGCAAATTGAAGAAGAGAGTCCCACAAGCTTGGGGAGGCTTCTCCAATTACTAATGCTTTGCTGATCATCCTCTTAAGAAAAATTAAATACTTGATATCTTTTATAATGGACTAACCGATGCTTCCAGAGATTACGGATAGTTGTCTTTGGGAGGCTTCTCCAATTACTTAATGCTTTGCTGATCATCCTCTTAAGAAAAATGAAATACTTGATATCTTCTATAATGGACTAACCGATGCTTCGAGATTACGGATAGTTGTCTTTGGTTACTGCTTTTGGGGAAAGAACACGGATGAAGCTGAAATTTTATTGAATAATATGTTGACAAATGAAAATAATTGGACACTTCCTAAGCCAATTCCAGAGTCTATTCCTAAACCAACTCCGAAGAAGAGGGGTGTTCTATTTCTCAGTCCTGAAGATATGCAAGAGGCAAATAAATCTATGAAAGAAAAGGGTATTAAAGCTGAAGATGTTAAGAATTTACCTCCTATTGAAGAAATACATGGTCTTAATTTTACCGCCTGTGGAAGAAACATATGATCTTAATCCTCCACCAATTGCAGAAACTCATGGTCTTGATAACCCGACACAGGTAGTAAAGGTAAATTCTCTCTATAGATTTGATGAAGGTGATATACCTCACTATAAGTCTGCTAGACAATGCTTAGAAGAGTTTGATAATTTTATTGTCAAACAAGAAAAATTCAATGCTTATTTTGGTAGACAATTGAAATACAATTCCGATACGCTTGAACACTTGGGTGATTATATGTCTAGAGTTAAAGGTGAACTTAAACTCATTAGTAAACATGCTTTTATGGTTACCACTCAAGTAGAACAAGTACTTAAAGCTCAAAATGATTTGCTCAATGAATTAAATAGTAAGAACAATGACTATGTTGTTAGAGTGGCTACTAGAACTGGTAAAATGACTCAGGAACCTCTGTATCCTGAAGGCCATCCTAAGAGAATTGAGCAAGATTCTCAGAGAAATAATATTGATGCACCTAGTCCTTCTAAAAGGAAGAAAAAGAAAAATGATAGGACTTTGCATGCTCCTGGTGAACCTATTGCTGAACCACCTGAGAATCCAAATGATATTTCTTTTTATGATGCTGAAACACAATCTGGTAATGAACATGAACCTAGTGACAATGTTAATGATGATGTTCATGATGATGCTCAACCTAGTAATGATAATGATGTAGAAATTGAACCTGCTGTTGATCTTGATAACCCACAATCAAAGATTCAACGTTATGATAAGAGAGACTTTGTTGCTAGGAAACACGATAAAGAAAGAGAACCATGGGTTCAGAAACCCATGCCTTTTCCTCCCAAACCATCCAAGAAAAGGGATGATGAGGATTTCGAGCGCTTTGCTGAAATGATTAGACCTATCTTTTCGCGTATGCGATTAACTGATATGCTCAAAATGAATCCTTATGCTAAGTATATGAAGGAAATTGTTACTAATAAAAGAAAGATAATGGAAGATGAAATTTTCACCATGCTTGCTAATTATACTTTTAAGGGTGGAATACCTAAGAAACTTGGAGATCCAGGAGTACCAACTATACCATGCTCTATTAAAAGAAATTATGTTACTACTCTATGTGATCTTGGAGCCGGTGTTAGTGTTATGCCTCTCTCTTTATATCGTAGACTTGATTTGAATAAGTTGACACCTACTGAAATATCTTTGCAAATGGCTGATAAATCAGTTGCTATACCTGTCGGTATTTGTGAGGATGTGCCTGTTGTGGTTGCAAACGTTACTATTTTAATGGACTTTATTATTCTTGATATTCCCGAGGACGATAGTATGTCTATTATTCTTGGAAGACCCTTTCTGAATACTGCAGGGGCTGTTATTGATTGCAACAAAGGCAATGTCACTTTTCATGTTAATGGCAATGAGCATACGGTACACTTTCTTAGGAAACAACCTCAAGTCAACAGTATCAATTCTATTGGAAAAATTCCATCGATTATTTTTGGAGGTTTTGAATTTCCTCTTCCTACTGTCAAGAAGAAATATGATATTCTTATTATTGGGGATGTGCATATTCCCATTGAGGTAACATAGTGTTATTCGAAATTTCTCCGGTTCCATGTTATTCGAAATGAGTTTGTTAACAAGATTTGATCAACCTTGTTAATGGATTCCTTTTGATGAGCATGAGATGGATGAAATTAGAAGGCACAACCTTCTGTACCCTCTCTCTACTTTCTGTTATTTAGTTGAAATAAAGTAAAAATAGTATTTTTCTGTCTGTTTCCTGAATTATCCGTGCAATATAAAAATACCCCGAAAATAAATGTTCTCCAAATGCCCTGAAAATGGAATATGTTTTGTCTGGAATATTTGAGAATATCTGGCACTGAGAACACATGTAACACCCCGGATACAACTTTCCATATTCGTAACTCCGACTCTTGCCTTTTCCGGAGTTGTGTTTTATTATTTCCTCCGTGGTTGGGTTTTGTCTGTTGTTTTGCATTTTGTTTTTGTTATGCATCTCATCTCATGGCATCATCTGCTTTTCATCTGCATGTTTTTCAAAACTTGCATCCGTTCGGGTTCCGCCGGTTCTCTCCGTTGTCCGTTCCGAGTCTGGATACACTCGCACGCGCCCGCGGCACCTCCGAAATATTATTTTATTAGTGGCATAAAAATGTTCTCGGAATGGGTTGCGACTTGTCGTGCGGTCTTATTATAGTGTAGGCAGGCCGCCTGCCAAGTTTCATCGCATTCGGAGTTCGTTTGACTGTCCAACCGTTAAATATGTAACCGGGTTATAGCCGGTATATTCGTCGGACGTTTTCGGTCTCCGGAAACAGTTGTCGGGCTGCATTTCTCCTCTCTCTCTTCTCAGCCCAATGCATTCTACACAGCCCACCCGCAGCTCACCTAAAACCCCCCTTTTTTCCTGATCGTCGGATCGCGATCGGAGGCTCCGAAACCCCTCAAAAAAACCCCCAGACCAAACCCTAGCCCTCTTTCCTATTTAAACCCCCCTCCCCTTCCATTTTTGGCCTCCTACCTACCCCCCCTCCTCAATTCCCGCAGCCAGCCGCCGCTCCCTCCTCGTTTTCAGCGCCGGCGCCTCCCCGCCGCCACTTGTCGCGCCCCATAGGCCAGCCCGCCCGGTGACGCCAGACAGCCAGCCGGACGTCGCCACGTCGCCCCAGCCTCCCTCCTCCACCGCTGCGCCCGCCCAGCCCGGGCGCAGCCCGCCAAGCCCATCTGGGGGCCGGTCGGACCCGTGCTCCGCCGCCCTCGACCAGCGTCCAGTCGCCGCCTCCCGTCCGCCCGGCCTCGCGGGCCTCGCGCCCGCCAGGCGACCGCCTCGCCGGACCAGGCAGCCAGCTCCGCGCCCCCTCTTCTCCCTCGGCCCTAGCTCCCTCGGCTCCCTCTCGCGCCTGCAGGAGCCGCCGGAGCCGCAAGGCGATGCCGCCGCCGAGTCCCTCCGCGACCTCTCGTGACCGGATCCGACCGCTCCCACGGAACGCGTGCCCGCCATGCGACCCTGTGCTCGGCCCGCCTCGTCCGCTTCGCCGGGCGGCACTGGGATCCGCCGCCACCGTCGTCCCGCTTCGGAGATCGGACGCGCGTCGCCCTTCGATCTGCTCCCTCCGTGGCGCGTGGGCCACCGCGTCCTTCGCCCAACCGCGGCCCATCCTCCCGAGGCCCGGCCCGCCTGCCCCTCCGGTAGCGCGCCCTGCAGCCCTCCTTCCTCACCGAACCGGCCCAAGGCCCAGGGTGAGCAGCCCCCTGGCCTCTCCTCTATTTGGGCTAGACAGATTCGGCCTGTGTAGTTTTTTTCCCAGATCTGCGATTTATCTTTATCCAGTGCATTTCAGATTTACAGAAAACCCCTTGTTCTTCATGCATTTAATAACTCACAAATGGTGCATCGGATTAAAATGTTTTACATATGTAATTTGCTCAGAATATTGTGTAGATTAATAATTTGTCATTTTCATCCATGTTTAAAATGTTTAAATTGATGTTTGCTTTAATTTTGCATATATGCCATGCTAAAATGATTTATTTCATAACTAAATAACCGTAACTCGGAATTAAATGTTCTTTATATGTAAATGGGGTGGAAAAATGCCTAGATTAACATGGTCCACTTTATGTTGCTGTTTAACAACTCTAAAATTGTGTTTAGGGCAGATCAGGACCGAAACTAAAACATTGCTCATGGGGACTTTCCGGAATTGTGTTTCTTATTTCCGGCCTCATTTAAACTTGCCTAAATAGTTAGTTTCATCATGCTCCACCTCTTGCCATGTTTAATAACATTTAATATTGTTGAGTACCTAACCGAGAGAGAACTAAATAAGTGTTGTGGTGTTCGTCAATATGCAACTCGTTGCATATTGAGCTCCACTAACCTGTAGTATTGATTGTTGCATATTGCCATGCCATGCCTCATTAAACCGGACATGCATCATATTTGTTTGTGCACCATGCCATGTTCATGATTGTGTGTTTGCTATGTTGTTTGCTTCTTTCCGGTTGCTTCTCTCGTTAGCTTCGGGTTCGTTCCGGAGTTGTGAGGATTCGTTCGACTACTTTCGTTCGTTCTTCTTCATGGAATCGTTCTTCTTCCTTGCGGGATTTCAGGCAAGATGACCATACCCTCGAAATCACTTCTATCTTTGCTTGCTAGATGCTCGCTCTTTTGCTATGCCTATGCTACGATGCCTACCACTTGCTATATCCTGCCACCCACATTGCCATGTCAAACCTCTAACCATCCTTTCCTAGCAAACCGTTGTTTGGCTATGTTACCGCTTTGCTCAGCCCTCTTATAGCGTTGTTAGTTGCGGTGAAGATGAAGTTTGTTCCTTGTTGGAACATGGAGATGTTGTTCCTTGTTGGAACATGTTTACTTGTTGGGATATCACAATATATCATATTTAATTAATGCATCTATATACTTGGTAAAGGGTGGAAGGCTCGGCCTTATGCAGTGTTTTGTTCCACTCTTGCCGCCCTAGTTTCCGTCATATCGGTGTTATGTTCCCGGATTTTTGCGTCCCTAACGCGGTCGGGTGATTTATGGGACCCCCTTGACAGTTCGCTTTGAATAAGACTTTTCCAAAGAAGGCCCAACATTGGTTCTACATTTGCCTCACCTAGCCTTTTTCCCTTGGGAGTCGCGCTCTCAAGGGTCATCTTTATTACCCCGGGCGGTGCTTGTCTAGCGTTGGTCCAAACTAGAACCCTTTGCAGCGCCACCTCGGGAAACTTGAGGGCTGGTTTTAGTTGTACGGACTGCTCATCCGGTCGTGGCACAGGGACGAGATCTGTGGCTACTACCGTGGTGTCGACGCCGGGAGGTCTTCTTGGACTTGTTTATTGCTGTGAAATGTCTTGTAGCCGGATTCGAGACTGATCGGTCTTCCCGGGAGAAGGTCTATTCCTTCGTTGATCGCGAGAGCTTATCATGGGCTAAGTTGGGACACCCTGCAGGGTTTGAACTTTCAAAGCCGTGCCACGGTTATGTGGCAGATGGGAATTTGTTAATGTCCGGTTGTAGAAAACCGAAGTTGATCTTAACTAAAATACACCAACGGCGTGTGTAACCGTGATGGTCTCTTCTCGGCGAGTCCGGAAGTGAACACGTGTTGGAGTTATGCTTGGCGTAAGTAGTTTCGGATCACTTCTTGATCATAGTTGTTCGACCGTGCTTTGCCTCCTCTTCTCGCTCTCTTTTGCGTATGTTAGCCACCATATATGCTAGTCGCTTGCTGCAGCTCCACCTCACTACCTTGCCCTACCTTTAAGCTTAAATAGTCTTGATCTCATGGGTGTGAGATTGCTGAGTCCCGTGACTCACGATACTTCAAAACCAGTTTGCGGTGCCGATGAGACCGCGGGGTGATGGACCCGAGCTCAAGGAGGAGCTCGATGGAGATCTTGTTCTTTGTGTTGTTTCGTTTCAGTTGATCAAGTGGAGCCAGTTGGGACGATCGGGGATCTGTGTAGCTTTGGGGTAGTCTTCTTTATTTTGGTTCCGTAGTCGGACCTTGATTGTATCTGTATGATGTAATGTTTTACTCATGTTTTGTGTGAAGTGGCGATTGTAAGCCAACTATGTATCTCTTTTCCTTATGTATTACATGGGTTGTGTGAAGATTACCTCACTTGCGACATTGCTTTCAATGCGGTTATGCCTCTAAGTCGTGCTTCGACACGTGGGAGATATAGCCGCATCGAGGCGTTCAAGTTGGTAATCGAGCCTTCCCGACTTAGGAGCCCCTACTTGATTGTTTCTTGGCGTTGTTGAGTCTAGAATGGAAAATGTTTTGGGTCTTAGGATTATATATATCGGAGAGTAGGATTCTTTTACTCCCGGTCCCTTCGTTGCTCTGGTGAGGTATCTTGGCGTAGAGTTTTGACTCTTCTCTTCTCAAATTTCACTAAAATTTTTTAAGGATCACGTGGGTATCTTGGAATCGTTAGATGGTTTTGTGACGAGAACATTGTTCTTGGTGCCTCGACATTTAGGGGTTGTGGCGGTGTCCGGGAGTTGAGCTCCGAGGTGTTGTCGTCACAATTTTATCGTTGCGATTCGGAATACCGAGTTTTGCCGACATCGAAATCTCTTTTGTGCAGTTGTTGGTGAGATAACCCCGATAGCCCGATCTTGTGGCGAGTCGGGAATATCGCCATGACTTGTATAACGGATGTTTTTGAAGGTCGAGGTACACGATTTCGAGGATTTCTTGGTTATGTGTTGACGGATGGATACAATTGGATCTAGGTATTGTTAGTTTGGGTGATATATTTTGTGTCCCTGTATCCCCAACACCAGATTGCATAACCAGAAAGTTTGGGAGTTTATAGGTGGGAATTCTAGTAGCTTACGGGATATTCTTTCCGACGGATGTATGATTTGAGATTGGGGTTCAAAGTCTAGTGGTCCGCCCATTCACGATCGATTCTGATGGTCGTGAGGCGTCTTAAAGAATCCTTGGCTATGCTGATTCGGGGACGTCTTGTTTGTCATTCGTGACGTCCGCTATACGTCGTGTCCGTGTGGGCCCCACCACGAACACTTTGGGCGAAATCTCTATCATGTGTTTGTTCCGGCTTATTCTTGAAGCCAATCCTTTGTTTTTGTTTTGTTTTGTGGTATTCGAGTTGCTTCGAAGTCAAGTGTGGATTCCATACCTTATTCTAAATGGTGTTCTCATATTTCTATGTGAATACTAATCCTTCTTGATCACTAAGCTTGTCATGTTAATTCTTTTCCAACCGGCGTGCTTCTCTTCAAGTCAATCCGATCATTCCAACATTCGCAAGATCAATTTTAAGCTTTTTTCTCAACGGTGTTCGTTTCATCCGACCCAAGTTGTCTTTGTTTTCCCGCCCTCCCACCTTTTTTCTTCAAGGACTCAGATTTCTTAATCAAGTATCCATTTTTATTGAGTGAAGTTTCTTCATTCTTTTCCTTTATTGTTTTATCCGGTGATTTCTCATGAAGACGCTAAGGAAGCTTTTACCTTATCATTGTTCCATTCTATGTTCTTCCCCGGTGGATTTAACTCAAGCCTTCAGTGTTGATCATATTCCTTTCCTCGTTTCTAATGATTTCTCTTGCTGGTGCACCTCTTAATCATCCATTTCTCGCTATTCGATTGTTCCGGAGTGTTGAAGATATCTCAGAAGATTCTAGTTTCCATTCTCAATTCACTCAAGTTCTTTTGAGGATGCTATCTCATTCAAGCCATTTAACTCTACCGGTGCAATATCTATTTCAAACAATTGTTCAACGATGGTCCTTTTGAGTGGGCCCTAACCCACAGGTCTTTTCCCAGGATCTTACCTGACTCTTCCAATTATTTTCCCGGAGCTATTCCCAAATTCTTTTCGAAGTTTGACGTAAGAATGAGTTATCATCAGTCAAATGTCTTTCTCCAAGATCTTTCAAATTATTTTCATTGTTGGTTCAACCTTTCTAATTTTCGTTCCGGAGTGCCTCAACAATTCATGATGGTGTTTCTCATCGTCATTCTCGAATTTTGAAGACCGAAGAAGAGTTTCTCTTAAATCTTGCTCCATTCTCTTCAAGATTCATGGTTCTAGCTTGATGCCATCCTCTCATAATTGTCTTGATTGTGAGAATTCTTTTCATCCACCCGGAGCATTTCAGGAGTCTTTTCAGTTTGATTCTTCGGAGCCCATCATCTCAGAATTATTCATTCGAGCTTGCAACTCTCGTTCTCCAAATCATATCAGTGCATCATTCAAGTATTATGTAATCATCTCGGGATCTCTTCGTTATCTTGTATCTAAATTCTGTCAAGCATCTTTATTCGTTTTACAGTTCTTCCCGGTGAATTGTGCCTTTGCTACGTTCATTCTCAATTATTATGGTGGTTTGTTCAAGAGTTCTCTTCCTTCGTTATCATTTAGATTCATTTGTTCTTCCCAAATCCCACGGGTGGTTCCATCAATACCTTCTCAAGTTTGCGCCATATCTCTCTTCAATCCTTTCAATGAGAATAAGTAGTATGCCAAATCCATTGCTTGTTATCAATCTAATTGGTGAAGGATAAGCATAACGTAATTCTTGTTCTTGTTTCATCCAAGTGATCTAGTTTCTTCTTTCCAGAGTTGTCCATCTCTTCTTTCCGGAGTTTGTTCATCATATCACATTCTCGGTTCGAGATGCTTCATCTTTTCTTTCCGGAGTTCCAAGTTTTCTCGGTTATATCATTTCAAAGCTTCTTCTTATCACTGCAAGGCTTCACCTTGTGTTGTCAACTTCTCTTTCTTTTATCATCCTTTTGTTTACCGGAGTTCATCATGGAGGCTCTACATGGTGCTTCCTCAAGGATTCTTTTCATTCGTCATTTGTTCTTCAAGATGTCTCTCGGAGTTAAGATCCGTCAAGCTATACTCAAAATTGAACATGGTGCTCAACACATGTTTTGTTTTGAGGAGTTCAAGTATTCTTCTTCTTGCATTTCGAAGTGCAATTCTTTCTACCTTATCTCTTGAGGTGGTGTTATGTCATTCTCGACAATTTGAGTTCGTGTTTCATGATTCACATGTTGTCAAGAATGAGGTATTTTAAATCCATCAATCTCTTCACTAGACTTATCTTGGGCTATATTTCACCTAAAAGCCTTCCCTAAGGAATGTTGCTATTTGTGGTGCGTATCTATGATCCAATTTTCTCCTTCTCATCTCGGTGAAGAAGTTTCTCTTATCTTCATTGATCTCAACCAAGCAGTTGTTTCTGTTAATGGCGGGTTGTCACCTCATCATTTTGAGATGTTTCCATAAGCCCACTACAAACTTATTCTTTTCGTTGTTGGTCATCCAACAACTTTGTTCTTCTTGCAAGGATGCTTTCCAAACTCATTTGTGGTAGAAGTTGTCATTTTCTTCTCCATTCCTTTATTCCAACGACCTATCTTCAATTTTTCTTCCGGAGGCTTTGTGATGTTGCACTCTTCGACCCATCATCTTTCTTTTGTCAAGATCATGTTCTTTTTCTTGCATTATCCGTTTAACCGGAGTGTCTTGTTTTCATTCGAGTTCTCTCATCTTATCAAGTTTTGCCTGCTTCCTCAACCGGAGAGCTGTCTGAAATCTTTCTTACCCCTTGTGCCTTTATTTTTCAATAGTTCCGGAGGCAGTATGTTGTTGATTTCATCAAGTATCATCCCATCTTCTCAAGTTCATGATTCTAATTCCTTCCATTTTCAGTCGGAGTGCTGCCCAAATTATATCATCCTTCCTCTCTCATCTTGTTTAAACGGAGTGGTTTCGAATTCTATCTTGTCCATTAAACTCTTGATTCATGCCTTTTCAACCTTCAAGTTATCGTAATGTTCCTTGTTCCTCTTTCCTAACGGATTGTTTGCAATCTCGTTCATCTTCGTTGTTTTCTTTCTTTCATTTGCTCAACCTCTCAAGGTTCTTTGGTTTCACTCGTTTGTCAAAGAAGCAACTTAGTTTTACCTCTTCTCTTCCTCTTCCTTTTCCCTCCGGTGCCATCCTAGATCTCGGGACGAGATCCTCTCGTAGTGGTGGAGTGTTGTAACACCCCGGATACAACTTTCCATATTCGTAACTCCGACTCTTGCCTTTTCCGGAGTTGTGTTTTATTATTTCCTCCGTGGTTGGGTTTTGTCTGTTGTTTTGCATTTTGTTTTTGTTATGCATCTCATCTCATGGCATCATCTGCTTTTCATCTGCATGTTTTTCAAAACTTGCATCCGTTCGAGTTCCGCGGTTCTCTCTGTTGTCCGTTCGAGTCCGGATACACTTTCGCTTGCTTGCATGCACCTCTCAAATATTATTTTATTAGTGGCATAAAAATGTTCTCGGAATGGGTTGCGACTTGTCGTGCGGTCTTATTATAGTGTAGGCAGGCCGCCTGCCAAGTTTCATCGCATTCGGAGTTCGTTTGATCGTCCAACCGTTAAATATGTAACAAGGTTATAGCGGTATATTAAATCAGACGTTTTCGGTCTCCGAAACAGTTGCGGGCTGCATTTCTCCTCTCTCTCTCTCAGCCCAATGCATTCTACAGCCCACCGCAGCTCACCTAAACCCCCTTTTTCCCCGATCGTCGGATCGCGATCGGAGGCTCAAAACCCTCAAAAACCCCTGACCAAACCCTAGCCCTCTTTCCTATTTAAACCCCTCCCTTCCATTTTGGCCTCCTACCTACCCCCTCCTCAATTCCCGCAGCCAGCCGCCGCTCCTCCTCGTTTTCAGCCAAAGACTCCCCCGCCGCCACTTGTCGCGCCCCCATAGGCCAGCCCGCCCGCCGTGACGCGCTGACAACCAACCGGACGTCGCCACGTCGCCCCAGCGCCCTCCTCCACCTGCGCGGCCCGCCAGCCCAGCGCAGCCCGCCCGAGCCCATCTGGGGCCAGGTGGGACCCGTGCTCCGCCGCCCCTCGACCAGCGTCCAGTCGCCGCCTCCCGTCCGCCCGGCCTCGCGGGCCTCGCCGCCGCCAGCGACCGCCTCGCCGGACCCAGCCAGCCCGCCTCCGCGCCCCCCTCTTCTCCTCGGCCCTAGCTCCCTCGACTCCCTCTCGCGCCTGCAGAGCCGCCGGAGCCGCAAGGCGATGCCGCCGCGAGTCCCTCCGGCGACCTCTCGTGGCCGGATCCGGCCGCTCCCCGCGGAACCACGTGCCCCCGCGACCCAGGCTCGGCCCGCCTCGTCCGCGCTTCGCCGGGCGGCACGGGATCCGCCGCCACCGTCGTCCCTTTCGGGATCGGACCTGGCGTCGCCCGCTCGATCTGCTCCCTCCGTGGCGCGTGGGCCACCGCGTCCCTTCGGCCCAACCGCGGCCCATCCTCCCCGAGGCCCAGCCGGCCTGCCCCTCCAGCGCGCGCCCCCTGCATGGCCCTCCTTCCTCACCGAACCGGCCCAAGGCCCAGGGTGAGCAGCCCCTGGCCTCTCCTCTATTTGGGCTAGACAGATTCGGCTGTGTAGTTTTTCCCCCAGATCTGCGATTTATCTTTATCCGATGCATTTCAGATTTACAGAAAACCCCTTGTTCTTCATGCATTTAATAACTCACAAATGGTGCATCGGATTAAAATGTTTTACATATGTAATTTGCTCAGAATATTGTGTAGATTAATAATTTGCCATTTTCATCCATGTTTAAAATGTTTAAATTGATGTTTGCTTTAATTTTGCATATATGCCATGCTAAAATGATTTATTTCATAACTAAATAACCGTAACTCGGAATTAAATGTTCTTTATATGTAAATGGGGTGGAAAAATGCCTAGATTAACATGGTCCACTTTATGTTGCTGTTTAACAACTCTAAAATTGTGTTTAGGGCAGATCAGGACCGAAACTAAAACATTGCTCATGGGGACTTTCCGGAATTGTGTTTCTTATTTCCGGCCTCATTTAAACTTGCCTAAATAGTTAGTTTCATCATGCTCCACCTCTTGCCATGTTTAATAACATTTAATATTGTTGAGTACCTAACCGAGAGAGAACTAAATAAGTGTTGTGGTGTTCCGTCAATATGCAACTCGTTGCATATTGAGCTCCACTTAACCTGTAGTATTGATTGTTGCATATTGCCATGCCATGCCTCATTAAACCGGACATGCATCATATTTGTTTGTGCACCATGCCATGTTCATGATTGTGTGTTTGCTATGTTGTTTGCTTCTTTCCGGTTGCTTCTCTCGTTAGCTTCGGGTTCGTTCCGGAGTTGTGAGGATTCGTTCGACTACTTCCGTTCGTTCTTCTTCATGGACTCGTTCTTCTTCCTTGCGGGATTTCAGGCAAGATGACCATACCCTCGAAATCACTTCTATCTTTGCTTGCTAGATGCTCGCTCTTTTGCTATGCCTATGCTACGATGCCTACCACTTGCTATATCCTGCCACCCACATTGCCATGTCAAACCTCTAACCATCCTTTCCTAGCAAACCGTTGTTTGGCTATGTTACCGCTTTGCTCAGCCCCTCTTATAGCGTTGTTAGTTGCAGGTGAAGATGAAGTTTGTTCCTTGTTGGAACATGGAGATGTTGTTCCTTGTTGGAACATGTTTACTTGTTGGGATATCACAATATATCATATTTAATTAATGCATCTATATACTTGGTAAAGGGTGGAAGGCTCGGCCTTATGCAGTGTTTTGTTCCACTCTTGCCGCCCTAGTTTCCGTCATATCGGTGTTATGTTCCCGGATTTTTGCGTCCCTAACGCGGTCGGGTGATTTATGGGACCCCTTGACAGTTCGCTTTGAATAAGACTTTTCAAAGAAGGCCCAACATTGGTTCTACATTTGCCTCACCTAGCCTTTTTCCCTTGGGAGTCGCGCTCTCAAGGGTCATCTTTATTACCCCGGGCGAGTGCTTGTCTAGCGTTGGTCCAAACTAGAAACCCTTTGCAGCGCCACCTCGGGAAACTTGAGGGCTGGTTTTAGTTATACGGACTGCTCATCCGGTCGTGGCACAGGGACGAGATACGCTGTGGCTACTACTGTGGTGTCGGCACAGCCGGGAGGTCTTCTGGACTTGTTTTATTGCTGTGAAATGTCTTGTAGCCGGATTCCGAGACTGATCGGTCTTCCGGGAGAAGGTCTATTCGCCGTTGATCGCGAGAGCTTATCATGGGCTAAGTTGGGACACCCTGCGGGGTTTGAACTTTCAAAGCCGTGCCCACGGTTATGTGGCAGATGGGAATTTGTTAATGTCGGTTGTAGAAAACCGAAGTTGATCTTAACTAAAATACACCAACGCGTGTGTAACCGTGATGGTCTCTTCTCGTGGTCAGGAAGTGAACACGATGTTGGAGTTATGCTTGACGTAAGTAGTTTCAGGATCACTTCTTGATCATAGTTGTTCGACCGTGCTTTGCCTCCTCTTCTCGCTCTCTTTTGCGTATGTTAGCCACCATATATGCTAGTCGCTTGCTGCAGCTCCACCTCACTACCTTGCCCTACCTTTAAGCTTAAATAGTCTTGATCTCGCGGGTGTGAGATTGCTGAGTCCCCGTGACTCACAGATACTTCCAAAACCAGTTTGCAGGTGCCGATGAGACCGCGCAGGTGATGGACCCGAGCTCAAGGAGGAGCTCGATGGAGATCTTGTTCTTTGTGTTGTTTCGTTTCAGTTGATCAGTAGTGGAGCCCAGTTGGGACGATCGGGGATCTGTGTAGCTTTCGGGGTAGTCTTCTTTATTTTGGTTCCGTAGTCGGACCTTGATTGTATCTGTATGATGTACTGTTTTACTCATGTTTTGTGTGAAGTGGCGATTGTAAGCCAACTATGTATCTCTTTTCCCTTATGTATTACATGGGTTGTGTGAAGATTACCTCACTTGCGACATTGCTTTCAATGCGGTTATGCCTCTAAGTCGTGCTTCGACACGTGGGAGATATAGCCGCATCGAGGGCGTTTCAACACAGCAGGGGAGCAAGCACCTGGCCACGAGGGTCCAGGGCGCGCCCACCCCAACAGGGCGCCCCCCTGCCTCATGGGCCCACGATGGCTCCCCTCCACTTATTCCTGCACCCGCACACTTCTTCTTCCTCCCAAAAAAATCACCATCCAGCTCAAGCACGAGTTCTAGCTCATTTTGCTGCGATTTTCGATCTCCTTGCTCAAAGCACCTCTCACAAAACTGCTTGGGGGGGTTGTTCCTTGGTATGTGACTCCTCCATTGGTCCAATTAGTTTTTGTTCTAGTGCTTTATTCATTGCAAATTTGTGTTGCCTAGGTGACCATGTTCTTGAGCTTGCATGTCAAATTTATATGGTTCCAAGTAGTTCTAATGCATGATATAGCCTCTAGGCACTTGTAGGAGTAGTTGCTATCAATTTTATTGAGCTAGGTTCACTTTTGTTTGAAGTTACTAAAAATTTCAGAAATTTTTCAGAGGAAGAAATATGCTTAGGAAAATATACCAAGGTGGTTCTTCAAGGAAGCAAGGACCCAGGCTTGCAATGTGTGATGCCGACGATGAGCCACCAAGGGACGCTCCAGTGCGGCCTTGTGAATGGCCTTCAGAAAACTTTATGGATCGAGTGGGAATCAAGGAAGAATTTAACGCATATTTGCGTAACGCTGATCTTGTGAGCTTCGAGGAAGAAAAGTGTCGCCAGTACCACTATCTCACTAGTTCCTTTGTGAGGAGGTTTGAATTTTCATCTTCACGCAATTCTCCAACTGTCCTGTTTGATCTTTATGAAAAATCTTATACGATGGACTTAGAGGATTTTACTACTGCTTGCAAACTTCCACATTGGGGTAGTGCTAGTGAACCCCGCAAATCTGAATTTAGAAATTTTCTTTCTAGTATAACTGTGGGGGAATCTAGAGACATAGCACAAGCTACCATAGGGAGCATTCATTTTCCTGCTATACATTATTTTGCTCTCTTCATAGGTAGGTGCATAAATAGTAAAGATGAAGCATGTCATATGTGTGTCCTCGACCTCGGTATTCTTAGGAGTCTTTGTGTTAGGAGACAAATCTTATAATTTGGGAGCCATTGTTGCACGTAGGTTGCATCATAATAGATTTAATGGAGATTTCTTTGGTGGAATTTATGCAACCCGCTTAGCTGATTTTCTTGGTGTAACCATACGTGATGATGATATTGAATTTCCTCCTGCTTACCTAGAGTTTAATGCTATGGTTCACCACCAGTTTGTCGAGAGGAATGAACACCTCTCCGGTATCACTTAATCTTTGACAGACGTCGTGTTGTCCGTATAAATCTCCCAGCTCCTACCTTCTTTGATTATCAGGCAAAAGGAAGATATGTTATTACCAGAGAGGAGGCAGATGAGTATGAGAGCAGGGCTGAGGCAGCACGCCGCCACGCTGCAGCTCAGGAGGCGATAGTCGCTGCATCTCAATACGGCCCTGGCTACAACTATGGATATCCGCCAGGCAATCCGTGGCAATAAACCAACTTAGGCCAAAAGCCTAAGCTTCGGGGAGTACGTATTTCCCACCGACATTACATTTATGTTCACACACTCATTGCTAGATGTCGGTGCTCATACTCTTTCACTGTAATATCCATGCTAGTTTATTTTCTTTTTCTTGCTTTCTTCTTGTGTGTTTGATAAACCTTAGGAAAAACCAAAAAAAATAGTGTAGCTTTTAGTTAGTTTATTTTTCTTGATGTAGTAGTAATAATTAAAAAGAAAACCCAAAAGGATTTCCCGTTCTTCTTTTGCTTGTTGGGAGCTTTCCCGTGTAAATAGTTTTATTTCTTTTCTTTTCTTTGGGGGTCGATAGGAGAAGACCATGATTAAATTGTTAAAGTGGCTCTTATATGCATTATTGTTAATTTAACCAAGAGCCCATATTGCCTTGTCTTATCCTATTTATTGAATGCTCGCAGATTCCAGCTTAGTCCAATGCACGTGCACTCTTATTATTTTCACATCGTTCGGTCGTGCAAGTGAAAGGCAATTATGACGATATATGATGGACTGACTGAGATGAGAGAAGCTGGTATGAACTTGACCTCTCTTGTTTTTTTAAATATGAATAGTTCATCGTTCCTGATTCAGCCTATTATGAATAAACATGTTTGCAATGACAATTAGAGATCATAGTTGCTTATGACATGCTTGATTACCTATGAGTTATAATGGTTTACCTTGCGTGCCAACATGCTATTAAAATGGTTATGATGTGGTATGATGGGGTGGTATCCTCCTTTGAATGATTTAGGTGACTCGACTTGGCACATGTTCACACATGTAGTTGAAACAAATCAATATAGCCTTCACGATATTTATGTTCATGGTGGATTATATCCTATTCATGCTTGCACTCAATGTTTATTAATTTTAATGCATGTTCATGATTGTTGTCGCTCTCTAGTTGGTCACTTCCCAGTCTTTTGCTAGCCTTCACTTGTACTAAGCGGGAATACTGCTTGTGCATTCAATCCCTTAAACCCCAAAGTTATTCCATATGAGTCCACTATACCTTCCTATATGCAGTATCTACCTGCCGTTCCAAGTAAATTTGTATGTCCCAAACTCTAAACCTTCAGATGAAATTATGTTTTGTATGCTCGAATAGCTCATGTATCAACTAGAGTTATGCAGATCTTCCATGCTAGGCGGGTTATTCTCAAGAGGTGGACTCCGCTCCTCGATCCACGAGAAAATGGCTGGTCACGGGATGCCCAGTCCATGCTTTATGCAAACTAAATCAAAATAATTGCAATCAAAACTCCCCACAGGACTGTTGCTAGTTGGAGGCACTCATTGTTTCGAGCAAGCCATGGATTGATGCTTGTTGGTGGAGGGAGTATAAACTTTACCATTCTGTTTGGGAACCGCCTATAATGTGTGTAGCATGGAAGATATCGCCATCTCTTGGTTGTTATGTTGACAAAGAAAGTATGCCGCTCAAAATATTATTTATCTCTATTTCAAAACCGAGCTCGCACCTCTACAAATCCTACTTCCCTCTGCGAAGGGCCCATCTATTTACTTTTATGTTGAGTCATCACCCTCTTATTAAAAGCACTAGCTGGAAACCTTCTGTCATTTGCATCCATTACTATTAATTTATGTTGGGTATGACTATGACTGGATCTCTTTTACCATGAATTACAATGTCTAGTCAGTCCTTGATCTTTAAAGGTGCTCTGCATTTATGTTTTGCGGTCTCAGAAATGGCTAGCGAGATACCATCTTGTTATATCATATTATGATTGTTTTGAGAAAGTGTTGTCATCCGAGATTTATTATTATTGCTCGCTAGTTGATTATGCCATGGATATGAGTAAACATGAGACCTAAGAGTTATTGTGAATGTGGTTAGTCATAATCTTTGCTGAAAAATTGAATGCTGGCTTTAGATATTTACAACAACAACAGCAAAGAGAGTTTGTAAAAGTTTTTCTTTATCATTTTCAGTTTATCAACTGAATTGCTTGAGGACAAGCAAAGGTTTGAGCTTGGGGGAGTTGATACGTCTCCGTCGTATCTACTTTTCCAAACACTTTTGCCCTTGTTTTGGACTCTAACTTGCATGATTTGAATGGAACTAACCCGGACTGACGATGTTTTCAGCAGACTTTCCATGGTGTTATTTATATGCGAAACAAAAGTTCTCGGAATGACACAAACTCCACGAGAACATATTTTTGGAAAATATTAAAATACTAGAAGAAGAATCCACATCAGGGGCCCACACCACATGCATGAGGTGAAGCGCGCTGCCCCTGGCGCGCCCCTGCCTCGTGGGCCCCCTAACGCTCCACCGACCTCAACTCCATCTCCATATATTCACTTTCAGGGAGAAAAAAATCAGAGAGAAGGATTCATCACGTTTTACGACACAGAGCTGCCGCCAAGCCCTATAACCTCTCAGGAGGGCTGATCTGGAGTCCGTTCGGGGCTTCGGAGAGGGGAACCCATCGATGTCGTCATCATCAACCATCCTCCATCACCAAGTTCATGATGCTCACTGCCGTGTGTGAGTAATTCCATCGTAGGCTTGCTGGACGGTGATGGGTTGGATGATATTTATCATGTAATCGAGTTAGTTTTGTTAGCGTTTGATCCCTAGTATCCACTATGTTCTGAGATTGATGTTTCTATGACTTTGCTATGCTTAATGCTTGTCACTAGGGCCCGAGTGACATGATTTCATATCTGAACCTATTATGTTTTCATGAATATATGTCAGTTCTTGATCCTATCTTGCAAGTCTATAGTCACCTACTATGTGTTATGATCCGGCAACCCCGAAGTGACAATAATCGGGACCACTCCCGGTGATGACCGTAGTTTGAGGAGTTCATGTATTCACTATGTGTTAATGCTTTGTTCGGTAATCTATTAAAGGAGGCCTTAATATCCCTCGGTTTCCATTAGGACCCGCTGCCACGGGAGGGTAGGACAAAAGATGTCATGCAAGTTCTTTTCCATAAGCACGTATGACTATATTCAGAATACATGCCTACATTACGTTGATGAATTGGAGCTAGTTCTGTGTCACCCTATGTTATGACCGTTACATGATGAACCACGTCCGGCATAATTCTCCATCACCGATCCAATGCCTACGAGCTTTTCACATATTGTTCTTCGCTTATTTATTTTTCCGTTGCTCTTTGTTACAATCACTACAAAACCCAAAAATATTACTTTTGCTACCGTTACCGTTACTTCCATATTACTTTGCTACTAAATACCTTGTTGCAGATACTAAGTTATCCAGGTATGGTTGAATTGACAACTCAACTGCTAATACTTGAGAATATTCTTTGGCTCCCCTTGTGTCGAATCAATAAATTTGCGTTGAATACTCTAGCCTCGAAAACTGTTGCGATCCCCTATACTTGTGGGTTATCAAGAGCCTCGTGAGGTTTGCCCTGCCTTGATATCTCCGCTCCTCGTGAGCCTGCCTGACTAGGCCACTCTTGAGGAGTTCTTACATCGTCCGCCTCACGAGGCTTGGCCCCTCGCGAGGGTCTTGGATGCCTTGTTGATGAAGATGGGTCGTACGGCCTGCTGGCTTAGCCACACCATGGGCCTGAGCGAGCAAGTCTAGGGACCCCGTTCCCGAACACCAACAGAGCCCCGGGCCCAAGGTGCGCTGGGCTTGGCTTTCGGCGAAGCCAAGGGTCAAATCTGAGAGCACCGCTGGCCCCCCAAAGCTCATGCCTCGGTTGACGCAGAAGCGATTGATTGGGCGTGGGCGTCTCGCTTCCCATGCTGCCTCGGCAATCTGCTGCATACGATAAAAGGCTGTCGCAGGCAGCAATTGCCTTCATTGCTTCTCCCTCGCTTCGCTCCAGATCCCCTTTCTTACTCCTCGCCGCCTCTACCTTCGGATTTGTTCCAATCTCATCCTGCATCTGCAATCCATGGCACCGCGCAAGGTCAAGACTTCCTCAGGACCAGCTTGGTATGAGCCGGCCCTCGAGGCACCCACCGTCACGGAGAAGAGCCTCGCCTCCATGCGCCTGCTGATGGTGGGAGAGAGCAACGTGTGGGGGGAGACCGAGCTCCGGCTTGCCTCCGACGTGTCGGAGCCTGAGGAAAGCACCTTCTTCCCCTTCTTCTCGAGCAGCATTACCGTCGGGTTGGTTCCTCCCTTCTCTGATTTCTTTTACGAAGTTCTTGACCACTACGGGCTGCAGGCGTTGCATCTCCATCCCAACTCTGTCCTCCTCCTGTCCATCTTCGCCTACTACTGTGAGGCGTACCTGGGCGTGATGCCGTCCATGACGCTCCTGCGCCATTTCTTCTTCCTCCGTGTCAGTGATACGCACATCCCCGTATGCGCCAATTTCGTCGCATGCGACAAGGCCAACTCGATCTCGAGCACGGGGAAGAGGGCCGACAACATTCGATCCAAATGGGTCATGATGAACACCAAGCGTGCCGATCCACGTCTAGTGTTGCCAACAGCGGTGCCCTCTCCCAACGGGGGGTGGCCTGATAACCCACAAGTGTAGGGGATCGCAACATCTTTCGAGGGTAGAGTATTCAACCCAAATTTATTGATTTGACACAAGGGGAGCCAAAGAATATTCTCAAGTATTAGCAACTGAGTTATCAATTCAGCCACACCTGGATAACTTAATATGTACAGCAAGGTATTTAGTAGCAAAGTAATATGATAGTAGTGGTAATGATAACAAAAGTAACGGAAGCAAAAGTAATATTTTTGGTGTTTTGTAGTGATTGTAACAGTAGCAACGGAAAAGTAAATAAGCGAGAACCAATATAGGAAAAGCTCGTAGGCCTTGGATCGGTGATGGATAATTATGCCGGATGCGGTTCATCGTGTAACATTCATAACATAGGGTGACACAGAACTAGCTCCAATTCATCAATATAATGTAGGCATGTATTCCGAATATAGTCATATGTGCTTATGGAAAAGAACTTGCATGACATCTTTTGTCCTACCCTCCCGTGGCAGCGGGGTCCTAATGGAAACTAAGGGATATTAAGGCCTCCTCTTAATAGACAACCGGAACAAAGCATTAGCACATACTCCCTCCGTTCCTAAATATTTTTCTTTCTAGAGGTTTTAAATGGTGACTACATACGGAACAAAATGAGTGAATGTACACTTTAAAATATGTCTATATACATCCGTATGTGGTGACCATTTGAAATCTCTAGAAAGACAAATATTTAGGAACGGAGGGAGTAGTTAGTACATGAACTCCTCAAACTATGGTCATCACCGGGAGTGGTCCCGATTATTGTCACTTCGGGGTTACTGGATCATAACATAAAGTAGGTGACTATAGACTTGCAAGATAGGATCAAAACACACATATATTCATGAAAACATAATAGGTTCAGATCTGAAATCATGGCACTCGGGCCCTAGTGACAAGCTTTAAGCATAGCAAAGTCATAGCAACATCAATCTCAAAACATAGTGGATACTAGGGATCAATCCCTAACAAAACTAACTCGATTACATGATAGATCTCATCCAACCCATCACCGTCCAGCAAGCCTACGATGGAATTACTCACGCACGGCGGTGAGCATCATGAAATTGGTGATGGAGGATGGTTGATGATGAGGACGGCGATGAATCCCCCTCTCCTGAGCCCCGAACGGACTCCAGATCAGCCCTCTCGAGAGGTTTTGGGGCTTGGCGGCGGCTCCGTATCGTAAAACGCGATGATTTCTTCTCTTGATTTTTTTTCATCCCCCCAAAGCAAATATATAGAGTTGGGGTTGGCGTCGGAGGAGCTCCAGGGGGCCCACGAGGTAGGGGGTGCTCCCTAGGGGGGCGCCCCCCACCCTCGTGGACAGGGTGTGGGCCCCCTGGTCTTCATCTTTGGCAAGTATTTTTTATTATTTCCGAAAAGTTGTTCCGTGGAGTTTCAGGTCATTCCGAGAACTTTTGTTTCTACATAAATAACACCATGGCAATTCTCTTGAAAACAAAGTCGATCAGGTTAGTTCCATTCAAATCATGCAAGTTAGAGTCCAAAACAAGGGCAAAAGTGTTTGGAAAAGTAGATACGATGGAGACGTATCAACTCCCCCAAGCTTAAACCTTTACTTGTCCTCAAGCAATTCAGTTGATAAACTGAAAGTGATACAGAAAAACTTTTAGAAACTCTGTTTGCTCTTGTTGTTGTAAATATGTAAAGCCAACATTCAAGTTTTCAGCAAAGATTATAACTAACCACATTCGCAATAACTCGTAGGTCTCATGTTTACTCATATCAATAGCATAATCAACTATCGAGTCATAATAACAAATCTCGGATGACAACACTTTCTCAAAACAATCATGATATGATATAACAAGATGGTATCTCGCTAGCCCTTTCTGAGACCGCAAAACATAAATGCAGAGCACCTTTAAAGATCAAGGACTGACTAGACATTGTAATTCATGGTAAAAGAGATCCAATCATAGTCATACCCAATATAAATTAATAGTAATGAATGCAAATGACAGCTGCGCTCTCCAGCTAGTGCCTTTTAATAAGAGGGTGATGACTCAACATAAAAGTAAATAGATAGGCCCTTCGCAGAGGGAAGCAGGGATTGGTAGAGGTGCCAGAGCTCGGTTTTGAAATAGAGATAAATAATATTTTGAGCGGCTTTCATTGTCAACATAACAACTAAGAGATGGTGATATCTTCCATGCTACACACATTATAGGCGGTTCCCAAACAGAATGGTAAAGTTTATACTCCCCCTCCACCAACAAGCATCAATCCATGACTTGCTCGTAACAACGAGTGTCTCCAACTAGCAACAGTCCCAGGGGGAGTTTTGTTTGCAATTATTTTGATTTAGTTTGCATAAAGCATGGGACTGGGCATCCCAGAGACCAGCCATTTTCTCGTGAATGAGGAGCGGAGTCCACTCCTCCTGAGAATAACCCGCCTAACATGGAAGATAAGGGTAGCCCTAGGTTATACATGAGCTTTTCGAGCATACGAAATAGAATGTTTATTTGAAGGTTTAGAGTTTGGCACATACAAATTTACTTGGAACGGCAGGTAGATACCGCATATAGGAAGGTATAGTGGACTCATATGGAATAACTTTGGGGTTTAAGGGATTGGATGCACAAGCAGTATTCCGGCTTAGTACAAGTGAAGGCTAGCAAAAGACTGGGAAGCGACCAACTAGAGAGCGACAACAGTCATGAACATCCATTAAAATTAATAAACATTGGATGCAAGCATGAGTAGGATATAATCCACCATAAACATAAATATCATGAAGGCTATGTTGATTTGTTTCAACTACATGTGTGAACATGTGCCAA
Source organism: Aegilops longissima (assembly GCA_021605205.1). Classification (NCBI taxonomy): domain Eukaryota; kingdom Viridiplantae; phylum Streptophyta; class Magnoliopsida; order Poales; family Poaceae; genus Aegilops; species Aegilops longissima. The sequence continues at coordinate 617,115,063 of CM038677.1, read as the reverse complement.
GTCAAGTCACTTAAATCATTCATAGGAGGATACCACCCCACTATACCACATCACAACCATTTTAATAGCATGTTGGCACGCAAGGTAAACCATTATAACTCATAGCTAATCAAGCATGGCACGAGCAACTATGATCTCTAATTGTCATTGCAAACATTTTTATTCATAATAAGCTGAATCAGGAATGATGAACTCATCATATTTACAAAAACAAGAGAGGTCGAGTTCATACCAGCTTTTCTTATCTCAGTCAGCTCATCATATATCATCATAATTGCCTTTCACTTGCACGACCGAACGAAGTGAATAATAATAAGAGTGCACATGCATTGGACTAAGCTGGAATCTACGAGCATTCAATAAACAGGAGAAGACAAGGAAATGGCTCTTGGTTAAATTAACAATAATGCATATAAGAGCCACTTCAACAATTTAATTATGGTATTCTCCTATCGACCCCCAAGGAAAAGAAAAGAAATAAAAACTATTTACACGGGAAAGCTCCCAACAAGCAAAAGAAGAACGGGAAATCTTTTGGGGTTTTCTTTGAATTATTACTACTACAGCAAGAAAAGTAAACTAACTAAAAGCTAACACTAATTTTTTAGTTTTTCTTAAGGTTTAACAAACACACAAGAAGAAAGCAAGAAAAAGAAAATAAACTAGCATGGATATTACAGTGAAAGAGTATGAGCACCGACATCTAGCAATGAGTGTGTGAAAACATAAATGTAATGTCGGTGGGAAATACGTACTCCCCCAAGCTTATGCTTTTGGCCTAAGTTGGTTCATAGGGATGGCCTGGCGGATATCCGTAGGTGTAGCTGGGGTCGTACTGCGATGAAGAAGACTCTGACTGCCACTGGCAATCATCTCTGAATCCCACTGGTAATTAGACTGTCGTGGAGGCTCAAATTGTGGTTCCGGCTCCGGTGCTGGTGTAGGGTTCTGCTAGGCTTGAATGGCAGCCCACGGAACAAGATAAGGACCTTCAGATAAATCAAACAAGGAAGGAGCAGGCAAGGTAATAGTCTCACGGTGATGTTTATGAAAGAATAATTTGTATTTAAGCTCCCCTTCCCAGCCCTTAACAATAAAGTCATGCGCTAGCATACTCTTATAATCTAAATAAGCATTGGGCAGCAGTTTTTCTTCTTTCTCATAAAGCCTAATAGATATGTTAAAATGTGCAGCTAGGCGTGAAGCATAAATACCTCCAAAAATGGGGCCCTTTGTACGGTTCAAACTTAATCGTTTAGTAATAATTCCGCCCATACTAACAGTGTTATCGCTGAATAAACCATGGAACAAAATGATAATATCAGGAACACTAAGGTTTCCACAGTTTCCGCGACCAATCAAGCAACTACTAGCAAATATGGCAAAGTAGCGTAAAACAGGAAAATGTATGCTAGTGATTCTTGCATCGAAACCTTCTGGTTTCTCCCACGTGATGGTGTCAATAAATTCTTCCACATCTTTACGGTGTGGTTCATCTAAGGTACCCTCAAAGGGTATTTTGCAAACCTAGCAAAATTCAGCTAATGGCATCTTCTTAACAACATCATATAAATGAAACTCTACTGAAGGAGGTGATTCCTTAGGAAAATAGTATAAGTTTTGCACAACAGTATTAGTGAGTAAGAGATACTGATGACGTTGGTCACGGAGGAAGTCGCTGAGGCCAGCATTCTCAGCCAATGAATAGAAATCTTCATAAATCCCGACTGCTCTCAAGAAATCATCGGAAGGCCATTCACGCGGCCGGACCTCCGCGGTACGAGGCAAATTAAATTTGGGCCTCTGTGCTTCTTCATTTTTCTGTTCCTTCGAGCTTCGGCTCGATGAGCCTCTCAAAAGTCTCTTCATTATTTTCTGAAATATTCTGAAATTTTTAGTAACTTCAAACAAAAGTGAACCAAACTCAACAAAATTGATAGCAACTACTCCTACAAGTGCCTAGAGCCTATATCAAGCATTAGAACTACTTGGAACCATATAAATTTGACATGCAAGCTCAAGAACATGGTCACCTATGAAGCACAAATTTGCAATGAATAAAGCACTAGAACAAAAACTAATTGGACCAATGGAGGAGTCACATACCAAGGAACAATCTCCCCAAGCAGTTTTGTGAGAGGTGCTTTGAGCAAGGAGATCGAAAATCACAGCAAAGTGAGATAGAACTCGTGCTTGAGCTAGATATTCGTGTTTGTGGGAAGAAGAAGAACCGTATGGGTGCACGAATAAGTGGAGGAGGGCCACCGTGGGCCCACGAGGCAGGGGGCCGCGCCATCCACCCTCGTGGCCAGGTGGTTCACCCCCCTGGTGTGTTCTCAGTTCCATAAATCCTCAAATATTCTAAAAAAATCATATTTCATTTTCAGGGCATTTGGAGGACTTTTATTTTCGGGGTATTTTTATATTGCACAGAAAAATCAGAAAACAGACAAAAAAATACTATTTTTACTTTATTTCAACTAAATAACAGAAAGTAGAGACAGGGTACAGAAGGTTGTGCCTTCTAGTTTCATCCATCTCATGCTCATCAAAAGCAATCTGCTAACAACGTTGATCAAGTCTTGTTAACAAACTCATTCCGATTAACATGGAATCGGAGAATTTTCGAATAACACTATGTTACCTCAACGGGGATATGCACATCCCCAATAATAAGAATATCATATTTCTTCTTGATAGTAGGAAGAGGAAATTCAAAACCTCCAAATATAATTGATGGAATTTTTCCAATAGAGTTGATACTATGAACTTGAGGTTGTTTCCTCGCAAAGTGTACTGTATGCTCATTACCATTAACATGAAAAGTGACATTGCCTTTGTTGCAATCGATAACAGCACCTGCAGTATTCAAAATGGGTCTTCCAAGAATACATACTATCGTCCTCGGGAATATCAAGAATAACAAAGTCCGTTAAAATAGTAATGTTTGCAACCACAACAGGCACATCCTCACAAATACCGACAGGTATAGCAGTTGATTTATCAGCCATTTGCAAAGATATTTCACTAGGTGTCAACTTATTCAAGTCAAGTCTACGATATAAAGAGAGAGGCATAACACTAACAACCGCTCCAAGATCACATAAAGCAGTTTTAACATAGTTTCTTTTAATGGAGCATGGTATAGTAGGTACTCCTGGATCTCCAAGTTTCTTTGGTATTCCACCCTTAAAAGTATAATTAGCCAGCATGGTGGAAATTTCAGCTTCCGGTATCTTTCTTTTATTAGTGATAATATCTTTCATATATTTAGCATAAGGATTCATTTTGAGCATATCAGGCAATCACATACGCAAAAAGATAGGTCTAATCATTTCAGCAAAGCGCTCAAAATTCATCATCCTTTTTCTTGGATGGTTTGGGAGGAAAAGGCACGGGTTTCTGAACCCATGGTTCTCTTTCTTTACCATGTTTCCTAGCAACAAAGTCTCTCTTATCATAACATTGATTCTTTGATTGTGGGTTATCAAGATCAACAGCAGGTTCAACTTCTACATCATTATCATTACTAGGTTGAGCATCATCATGAACATCAGCGTTAACATTTTCATTAGGTTCATATTCATTACCAGATTGTGTTTCAGCATCAGACATAGAGATGTCATTGGGATTCTCAGGTGGTTCAGCAATAGGTTCACTAGAAGTTTGCAAAGTCCTATCATTTTTCTTTTCTTCCTTTTAGAAGAACTGGTACATCAATATTATTTCTCCGAGAATCTTGCTCAATTCTCATAGGGTGGCCTTCAGGATACAAAGGTTCTGAGTCATTCTACCAGTTCTAGTAGCCACTCTAACAAAGATAATCATTTTCTTACTATTCATTTCATTGAGCAAATCATTTTGAGCTTTAAGTACTTGTTGTACTTGACTGGTAACCATAGAAGCATGTTTGCTAACAAGTTTAAGTTCACCTCTAACATTAGCCATATAATCACCCAAGTGTTTAATCATATCGGAATTGTATTTCAATTGTCTACCAAAATAAGCATTAAAATTTTCTTGTTTGACAATAAAATTATCAAACTCTTCTAAGCATTGTCCATTATAAAAGATATCAAGTATTTCATTTTTCTTTAGAGGATGATCAGGCAAAGCTTTAAATAACTTGAGAAGCCTCCCCCAAGCTTGTGGGAGACTCTCTTCTTCAATTTGCACAAAGTTGTATATTTCCCTCAAAGCAGCTTGTTTCTTATGAGAAGGGAAATATTTAGCAGAGAAGTAATAAATCATATCCTGGGGACTACGCACACAACCAGGATCAAGAGAATTAAACCATATCTTAGCATCACCCTTTAATGAGAACGGAAATATTTTAAGGACATAAAAGTAGCGAGATCTCTCATCATTAGTGAACAGGGTGGCTATATCATTTAATTTAGTAAGATGTGCCACAACAGTTTCAGATTCATAACCATGAAAAGGATCAGATTCAACCAAAGTAATTATATCAGGATCAACAGAGAATTCATAATCCTTATCGGCAACACAAATAGGTGAAGTAGCAAAAGCAGGGTCAGGCCTCATTCTATCTCTAAGAGATTGCTTATTCCATTCAGCCAATAACCTCTTGAGTTCAGATCTATCTTTGCAAGCTAAAATAGCTGCAGAAGCTTCCATATCAAAAACATAACCCTCAGGAATAACAGGCCTATCTTCATCATCACTTTCATCAATATAATCAGTTTCAATAATTTCTTTCTCTCTACCCCTAGCAATTTGTTCATCAAGAAATTCACTAAGGGGCATAGTAGTATCAAGCATAGAAGTAGTTTCATCATAAGTATCATGCATAGCGAAGTGGCATCATCAATAACATGCGACATATCGAGCGAATAGCGAAGCGGGTTTAGGTGTCGCAAGCTTACTCAAAACAGAAGGTGAATCAAGTGCAGAGCTAGATGGCAGTTCCTTACCTCCCCTTGTAGTTGAGGGATAAATTGTTGTCTTAGCGTCTTTCAAGTTCTTCATAGTGTCCAGCAGATATAAATCCCAAGTGACTCAAAGAAAAGAGCTATGCTCCCCAAATAACAAATACTTGAAAATTAGTCTTGATAACCCACAAGTGTAGGGGACCACAACAGCTTTCGAGGGTAGAGTATTCAACCCAAATTTATTGATTTGACACAAGGGGAGCCAAAGAATATTCTCAAGTATTAGCAACTGAGTTGTCAATTCAGCCACACCTGGATAACTTAATATCTGCAGCAAGGTATTTAGTAGCAAAGTAATATGATAGTAGTGGTAACGATAACAAAAGTAACAGAAGAAAAAGTAATATTTTTGGTGTTTTGTAGTGATTGTAATAGTAGCAACGAAAAAGTAAATAAGCGAGAACCAATATAGGAAAAACTCGTAGGCATTGGATCGGTGATGGATAATTATGTCGGATGTGGTTCATCATGTAACAGTCCTAACATAGGGTGACACAGAACTAGCTCCAATTCATCAATATAATGTAGGCATGTATTCCGAATATAGTCATACGTGCTTATGGAAAAGAACTGAAAGTGCAACTATCCCTAGGTGGTTTTGGTAATTCCTAACAACATATAGCTCATTGAGCTAACATTATTCCAAGATAAATATTTCAGGAAAAGCTCAATGAATGGCATGGCATGGATGAGAAAAGTGGACCCCTCAAAATACTAAGGATAAAAGGATTGGCTCAAGCTCAAAGCTCAAGACTCTACATTTTATATTTTAGTGATCCAAGATCACATTGAGTCTATAGGAAAAGCCATACTATCAAGGAGGGATGAGGTGTTGCTTAATGAGGTTCTTGCTTCATAGTGCTTAGTGATATGCTCCAAAACCCTCAACTACTTTCCCACATCCACATATGACCTAAACCAAAAGTCTAACTCGGCCCCACCGATTCTTTCTATCCGGCGCCACCGAGTTCAGATGCCATAGCCACTGCCAGAAACCCTAGGCAAATTGGTCTCACCGATAGGGATCTTGGTCTCACCGAGATGGGATTGTAATCTCTCTGTTTCCCTTCGTAACGTTTCGGTCCTACCGAGATTGCAATGTAAACTTTCGGTTACCTTTTGTAACATTTCGGTCTCACCGAAATGAGCGAATTGGTCCCACTGAGTTTACCTGACCAACTCTCTGGTTAGCTTATTACCAAAATCGGTCCCACCGAGTTTGTGTAATCGGTCTCACCGAGATTACGTTATGCCCTAACCCTAGTCATATCGGTCCTACCGAGTTGCATGTTGGTCCCACCGAAAATTCTAACGGTCACTAGATTTGCTGGTCTGACCGAGTTTATCAATTCGGTCCACCGAGTTTGGCAAGTTGTGTGTAATGGTTAGATTTTGTGTGGAGGCTATATATACCCCTCCACCTCCTCTTCATTGGTGGAGAGAGCCATCAGAACGAACCTACACTTCCAATCTACATTTTCTGAGAGAGAACCACCTACCCTTGTGTTGAGGCCAAGATATTCCATTCCTACCATATGAATCTTGATCTCTAGCTTTCCCCAAGTTGCTTGCCACTCAAATCTTCTTTCCACCAAATCCAAATCCTGTGAGAGAGAGTTGAGTGTTGGGGAGACTATCATTTGAAGCACAAGAGCAAGGAGTTCATCATCAACACACCATTTGTTACTTCTTGGAGAATGGTGTCTCCTAGATTGTCTAGGTGTCACTTGGGAGCCTCCGACAAGATTGTGGAGTTAAACCAAGGAGTTTGTAAGGGCAAGGAGATCGCCTACTTCGTGAAGATCTACCGCTAGTGAGGCAAGTCCTTCGTGGGTGACGGTCATGGTGGGATAGACAAGGTTGCTTCTTCGTGGACCCTTCGTGGGTGGATCCCTCCGTGGACTCGCGCAACCGTTACCCTTCGTGGGTTGAAGTCTCCATCAACGTGGATGTATGATAGCACCACCTATCGGAACCACGACAAAAACATCCGTGTCTCCAATTGCGTTTGAATTCTCCAAACCCTTCCATTTACATTCTTGCAAGTTGCATGCTCTACTTTCCGCTGCTCCTATACTCTTTGCATGCTTGCTTGAATTGTGTTAAGATTGCTTGACTTTTTCTAAAGTTGCTAAAATCTGCCAAGAAATAAAATTGGGAAAAGGATAAGTTTTTTATTTGGTCAAGTAGTCTAATCACCCCCCCCCCCTCTAGACATACTTTCGATCCTACAAGTGGTATCAGAGCTTTGATCTCCATTTGCTTTGATTTTCCATAGCTTTTGGTAGTCATAGCCTTGGTTTCACAACCTAGGAGAGTATGGCGTCTAGCGAGGGAAATTATCACTTAGAGGTCCTTACTTTGATGGTACTAATTTTGCTAGTTGGAAGCATAAGATGAAAATGCATATTCTTGGACATAACCCCGCCGTTTGGGCTATTGTGTGTATTGGCTTGCAAGGTGAATTCTTTGATGGGAGAGAACCGAACCGTGAAGCTACCGCGGAAGAGTTGAAGATGCTGCAATACAACGCTCAAGCTTGTGATATCCTCTTCAACGGATTGTGCCCTGAAGAATTCAACAAGATCAGCCGTCTTGAGAATGCAAAGGAAATTTGGGATACTTTGATTGATATGCATGAAGGTACCGACTCCGTTAAGGAATCCAAGTTGGATGTGCTTCAAAGTCAACTTGACAAGTTCAAAATGAAGGATGGTTAAGGTGTCGCTGAAATGTACTCTAGGCTTGCTCTTATCACAAATGAGATCGCCGGCTTAGGAAGTGAAGAGATGACCGACAGATTCATCATCAAGAAGATCCTAAGAGCCTTGGATGGAAAATATGATACCGTGTGCGCATTGATCCAAATGATGCCCAATTACAAAGATCTCAAGCCAACGGAAGTCATTGGAAGAATTGTTGCTCATGATATGTCACTCAAGGATAAGGAGGAACTTCACAACAGATCAAGTGGTGCTTACAAAGCATCATGTGAAGCCCCCACATCATCAAGTGAGAAACAAACCTTCAATGAAGAATTGAGCTTAATGGTGAAGAACTTCAACAAATTCTACAAGAGTAGAAGCAAAGAGAGAACCTCCAAGTCAAGGTCCTACAATGACAAAAGATCTTCTAGTCGTGAGCGTAATTGCTACAATTGTGGAAGACCCGGACACTATTCCAATGAGTGTATGGCACCCTACAAAAGAAGAGAAGAATCACCTTAGAGGAGAAGTAGAAGAGAAGAATCACCACCAAGAGAGAGGAGGAGTAGAGATGATCGAAGAACATCCCGGAGAAGCAAGGATTCGGAAAGGAAGGACAAGTCATCAAGGAGCTACACAAAACGAAGACATCAAGCTCGTGTTGGTGAATGGGTATCCGGCTCTGACTCCGACGATCACTCCGAGAGAAGCTATCACTCCGACTCCGAATATACTCAAGATGAAGGTGTTGCCGGTCTAGCACTTGTGTCAACCAACTCCTACGACATATTTGATTCACCAAATGAAGGAATTGGAAGATGCTTCATGGCTAAAGGCCAAAAGGTATCACACCCCGAGTATGTTGATTCCAATAGTGATGAAGATGACTTGTTAGGTGATGGTGATTTACTTGTTGACAACTCTAGTGATGAATACTATGATGAAACGTCAATTAATCATGCTAATCAAGATAAAATGAATGACAATGATAAGGAGAAGATTGAGCTTCTAACTAAAGAACTAAACACTCTTAAGTTAGCTCATGAAACTATCTTAGAAGATCATCGAGAACTTTCAAGGACTCATGAGAAGTTACACTTTGAAAAGCTCAACCTTGAGCAAGAGCATGAGTTCTTAAAGACAATCAATGATGATCTTCGTAAGAAAAGTTCTTCTTACATTGCCAAGGTTTACTTTTATCCACTTACATGCCTCAAGTCAAGTCTAGTAACAAGAACAAGAAGGTTTCTTCCTCTAGTAGTAACAATAATCATGCTAAATCCAATGTTGTTGCTTCTAGTAGTTCTCTAGATTCCACTAATGATTCTCTTAGCCAAGTTACGCTTGAGCAAGAAAATAGCTTATTGAAGGGAATTATGAGAAAGGTGTTTACAAGAGCCTTGCCGGGAGTAAGCAATTCGAGGAAATTGTACGCAAGCAAGGAAGGCACCGGAAGAACCAAGGTGTTGGTTTTGAATGGAAGTTCAATGCCAATGGAGTTGAGTGGGAAGAAGATCAATACCCCAAGACAAAGTTTGTTCCTCAACAAGAGAAGTATGATCCTACTTCCTTCAAGGGGACACAAGCCCAAGATGATCTTCCACCACAAGACCACAAGCAAAAAGGCAAGGACAAGCTTCAAGAAGAGATTGATGCATTTGAAGAAGCTCCAAAGGCCTTGGTCAAGTGGGTTCCCAAGACTATGTCAAGCTCTACTTCATCTACTACAACTACAACTCCAAGGATTCCCATCAAGATGATGTGGGTCCCGAAGAAGAAGAACTAGAGAGTTCTTGAGGGTGACTCCGCCAACATATTTCACTCATATCATTTTGGCAATAACTAGTGCAATCAACTACCACATCTTGCACTAGTTCAAAGAGTCACAAACCCTCTTGTTGGTAAGGCAAGGGACAAGGTAACCTAATGCTTTCATAGACATCATCTTGTGTGTGCATCACTCTATGTCTATGGATATCCTTGTTTGTTCCTTGTGGGACTAACCCGTGTAGGTATTGAAAGTGCAACTCACTCCAAAGGATTGCTCCAAAAGATCTACTTCAACATTGAGAATCCACATCTTCAACACCTACATGAAGTCATCATCTACAAAACCCAAGGTTAGTTCATCCCTCTTAGGGGGGATCTCACATCTAGGGGGAGCTTTACTCTAAGAATTAAGCTAAAGCAACTCTAATGGTGTGAACACAACAATGCATTATGTAAAAGTGGTAACCCCACTTGAGCTTAAACGATGAGTATGACCTATGATCAAATGTTCTCATTTGACTCCTAAGTCAATATACTCATATATAGATGACCTAGTCATCGCCAATTGCTTGATAGATGCTAGAATTGGTTGTGCATGCTTCGCCACATATTTCATTTGCCATTTTATTGTGTGAGCATGTTGGTTGCATATTTTACTCATTCGAGGACATGCACTTGTTGTTTTGATTGATTGGTCTCTTTTTCTTTTGCCAAGTGGATGAACAAGAATGCCTAAGAACCTTCTCTAGCTATCTATGATTTTCTTGTCTCAAACTCTATTCATGCTACATCACAAAATTTGATCAAGTCAGATTCGAACCACTCTGTGTGAGGAGCACTTGGAGTCCCCGATTCGTCATAGACTTAAACTTCCAAAACTTCTCTGTGCGTTTTGGTTTGACCGATTCCCATTTCGGTCATACCGAGATCACTGAGTCGATCTAGGTTTTCAACCTCGGTGCAACCGATTTGAACTTTTCGGTCACACCGAGTTGTTGTAACTGCTAGCAGTTATGCATCTCGGTGCCACCGAGTTGTTCCACTCGGTCACACCGACAGGGTCGGGCTATATATACGCACGGGCAAAACTTTGGAAATTTTCTCTGAACTCTTTCGCCCGCGCTCAGCCCGCTCTGCCTCCAGGGTCTCCGGATCGTCCTCCTCGTTGCCAGCTGCCTCCTGCCGCTGGTCTCCGCCGCTGTCAACGGGAATCATCCCCACCGTTGCCGTCGTAGCGAGTTCATCGCCGAACTAGGGTATGAACTCGATCACTATGCTATCCCTATCTGATTCCTAGCACATTGTGTTCACCATGAATCTTGCCATGATTGAAACTATCTTAATTATCTAGTCAAAACACTCCGTAGATTAGAGATGAATTGAAAATTTAGGGTTAGGTTTCCGCCGAAACCATCTCGGACCAACCGAGTTGTAGAAGTCGGTACCACCGATTCGTCTAAGGCCATTGCACGTGTAATTCTCGGTCTGACCGAGAATTGCAAATCGGTGTGACCGAGTTCAGGACTTTGTGAAACCCTAGCAGTCTCGGTGCCACCGAACTGTGACTCAGTCTGACCGAGTTCACTAGTTTAGGTTCCAAAAGCTGCTTCGGTATCACCGAGTTTACAAATCGGTAGATCCGAAATGCTTTCTGTGGAAAACTAAAACTAAGTTTTTGACTCATTCTTTTGCAAAACCTCTATATTTTGTGATGCTCGTCCACTCTATCTCATCTATATCTACTCACGAGTGCATTGTCGGTGTTTACAATATGTCCGATCAAAGTGACAGCCGAGCAGGGAAGAGGAGCAGGTTCAAGTGAGTGAGGCACTAGTCCCTATAGCAGCTATGATGATGGCAGCAGGAGCACCCCAAGCAACCTACCCAAAGCTGCCACGGGGCGAAGAAGAGAACCTCGAGAATCTGAGGATGAAGACTATGTGGCTGTTGAGGATGAGGCCACTTCAAGAAGAAGGTGCTCAAGAAAGAATATGGCTCATTGCAGCCACTAAGCCCGGTATGAAGACCAAAGCACCTGCAAAAGGATTCCCATGTCTAAAGCCGAGCCTCCACTCAAGCATCTTTGGAAGCTGAACCCAAAGAGGCTGCTGCAGAAGGAAGAAGAGGAAGGAAAGGGTCAAGAAGACCATGGCCAGGGTTGTTGGAAAGCCTTCCATGATGGAAGAGGAAGAGAAGAGGTTGCTGCGCCAGCACCTAAAGCTCAGAAGCTTATGGGAGATGCCATAAGATCAGGGGCTACTCCATCTAAGCCCAAAGAAGCACCCAAGGCTGCCTCCAAGACCAAGACTGCACCTAAGAGGAATACCAGGAGCATTCCAGCTGCTAGAAGAACAAGGCCCCAGTGCCTGAAACTGTTGCTGAAGAGGAAGATGATGAAGAGCATGTTTTGAGGAAGTTGAAGCCTAAAATTCCATATCATAATGATGCCCATCCTGTAGCTGAGAACATGAAAATCATAAAGGATTCAGGATTGAGACTATGGAGAGAGTCTGATCCATATGCTATCAGGAGGAGAACTGATGTAGACTACAGGTTCCACACAAAGGAACAATAGGATTTCTATGAGACAGTGCTGCTGGACAAGAAGCCAATAGTGTGTGACATGAGATGGGTGAACTGGGAATACATCAAGGAGAATGAAGAACACTATCCTGGTGTGTATGACAGCTTGAAGTGCTTGTGGAGTGGCGAGACTTTGTTGGTGAAGCTCACAAAGTGGAATGATGAGCTAATAATGCAATTCTACTCCACAAAGACACTTCTATCCAGATGGAAGGATAGTATGGATGTATGAAGGTACTAGGTACCAATCATCAATTGAAGAATGGGCTAGTCTGATCAATGCACCTAAGGAGAAAGAGGATGACTTGGATGCCTATGCCAAGAAGAAGATGGATCACAACACTATGGCACATATGTACAAGGAGATCCCAGATGCTGCTATTGAAACACACAAGTTTGGATCAGTACATTACCTTCTGTCAGGACTGCCAACCATCAATTGGATCCTCAGGCACACTCTTTTGCCCAAGTCAGGTGATCATAACATGATCAGAGGTCATGCAATAAATCTACTACACTTATTTGATGTGCCACAAAAGTTCAAGGTCATGAGTCTTATAGTTGAAACTATCAAGAGGACAAATCTTGACCAAAAGAGAAGTTGTGGGTATGCCCCACAGATCCGTGGAGCTGATTAACTCCAAGATGGGCACCGCACATCTTGGTTGGACAAGGATCATATGCCTATCTATCCAGATTTTGAGGACAACCAAGTGGTTATGGATGAAGATGAACCATCTTTTGTGCAAGCACAAGCAAAGAAGGAGAAGGCGAGGACTGAGAAGGCTGCAAAGATGCCAACAATGGAAGAGGCATCTCAGTACTTCTTGAAGAGCAAACAGGATCAGCTTGGCTACTTGATTGCATCCACTCGAGGATTGAGAAGGGCTGGCCACCTTGACTCAAAACCGGAGAGCACAGGAGAGGATCATGGGCGAAGTTCTATGACTTGGAGGTGAAGGTGGCGAGATCCAGTCTATTGTTGAGCAACTCGAGGATGATATGCGAGGAGAGGAAGGGCAAGACAACCACTTAGGCATTTGCCAGAGTGCCTAGAGCTCGGAGGTCACCAGTAGTGCGAAGGATGACACGAGCCACTTCATCTGCACCAGCTACAGCTTTAGTGCCACCAGCTCCAGCACCTACTCCACCAGCTCCATCCACATCTACAGAAGTCTTCGTCCAAGGAGCCATCTCTACATCACCACCTAAGATCAAGCCTGAGAGACGATTTAGTGCTATGCATTTTCTATGAACTTTTTGGTAATTTGTTGCCAAAGGGGGAGAAAATGTATAGATCATAGGCTTCGAGAGAGAGCGTTGCCTTTTATTCTCTCTTGCTTTAGTGGTTGAACTTTATTTGCTTGATTGAGATACCTTACATGCATGTGATACTTGGATGATCATGTGTTTGATCATATGCTACATTAATGCTTGTTGGATGACATTATCCTTTTATCTCTATTTGATCATTCACTTTGCTTGGTGATGAGTGCATGTATTCTATTGTTATCATTTTGAGCGCTCCACCAAGATGTATGTGACATGGAAGAGTAACCTATCGGGTTTCGGGTTCCGGCAGACCCTCTAGGTTCGAACTTTGGGGTGCACGCGATCTCACCCCCTACCTACCTACACCTCGTTGCCTCGCAAGGATCTAAACTACACAAAGAGCAACACAAGGGACACAAGGTTTATACTGGTTCGGGCCACCATTGTGGTGTAATACCCTACTCCAGTGTGTGGTGTGGTGGATTGCCTCAGGGGCTGATGATGAACAATACAAGGAAGAACAGCCTCGCGAGTGTCTGTTCTTGGCGGTCTTTACGAACTGCTAGGGGAGTTGGTCGCTCTCTCTCTCTCTAGATTACTTGACCTCTAGCTCATTGCGGATTCGGATCCCTCTACCTGTGGGTGGCTAGTCCTATTTATAGGCGGAGGCCTGGGCCTCTTCCCAAATATTGAGCGGAAGGGCACCAACAATTGGCCATTTGAAGGGAACATCTAGTACACTTATCTGACTAAAGTTGGTCCTCGCTTTGTCAAAGGCTCTGACGATGGCGCTGGCTTGGGCTCCATGATGACCTCCTTCCTGCCGTTGTGATGGTCTTGGTCTTGTTGCACCGAAATGGTTGCCTTTGCTTGATGCTCTCGCCTGCGCTTGCCTCCTTTGCTCCAAAGAGGAAATGAGGACAACTTCTTGCTGGCTGGCGCCTTTGGTCGTCATGGCTTACGTCATGGGCACCTCGTGAGGTACCCGCCTTGATCTCTCCGCCTCCTCGCGAGCCAGCTGACGAGTCGTGCTCGAGGAAGCTTCATGTCGTCCGCCCATGAGGCTTGGCCCCTCGTGAGGTCTTGAGCTTGTCTTGATGAAGATGGGCGTCTTGGGCCTCCCCTTGAGCCACGCCGCAGGCGCAGCGCGAGCAAGTCTGGTACCCCGTTCCCGAACGCCGACAGAGCCCCGGGCCCAAAGCGCGCTGGACTTGGCTGAGCGAGAAGCGAAGGGGCAAGTCTGGCGAGCGCTGGCCCTAACAGCCTGCGGCCTCGGGCGCCGCGTGGCGGTTGATTGGACGTGGACGTCCCTGCTCCCCCACGCCTCCTTATTTTGCGCCCAGCTAGGCGGACCCGTGGTTGCACACAGTCATCCCTCTTCTCGCCGCTTGAGCGTCTCCTGCTCTTCCTCATCTCGAGCTCCAGTCTCCGCTTCCAATCCAATCTCGAGTCCTCCCCCTTCCTGTCGTCATGGCTCCGGCGAAGAAGGGGAAAGGGAAAAAGCCTATGCCTCCGTCCCGCTCGCCGTCGCCGACGGCTCCTGCTGTCGACCGGTCGATCATACTCAACCAAGAAGGCTTGGACAAGGTCAGTTCTTCCCTCGCCACTATCTTCAACGAGTGCGGGAGGACGACGGTCTGGCCCGCGTCTCACTTCTCCATTGACAGAATAGTCACCGAGGTCCGGTACTTCGCCGACGCCCTGTGGGCTGGACTGGTTCCCCCCTTTTCCAATTTCTTCAACGCTGTGCTTTCCCATTACCAGATCCATATGATACATTTGGGTCCTGAATCCATTACTCTTCTTGCCATTTTCGCCTTTGTCTGTGAGGCAATGATGGGCATCCCCCCCTCAGTTGCCTTGCTGCGCCACTTCTTCTCTTTGCGCCTCAGCAACCCCACCCAATGCTCGGGGTGTGTGAGCTTTATTGCCGCACCAGAAATAGCGGCTTCAGGGATTGATTTCAGCCTTCCTCCGCCCGCGCCTGGGTTCCGCGAGCGGTGGCTGTATGTGGATGTCGGGGTGCCCAGCCCCCTGCTTTCGGAGCCAACATTAACCGCTATCCCAAATTCGGGCTGGGCCAGGAGACGCTCACGAGCCCCCGGCTCGTCTTCGTCTGGCATCGCCACAGATGCCAGGGCGCTTCGGCATGGCGCGCCAAGGTGGTGAATGAGTTCCTCCTATGCGCATTGCCCTCTCTAGCGCCATTCCGCGGATGTGGGCCTTGGTAGGCGTGAGGACCGCATGAGGCTCCGGAGGAGGACCGATGCTGAAGTCTTGTGAAGGTTCTCATGATCCCGACTAGGGACTCTTCCCTGGCAGCATCCGGTGAGGGTGCTTTCAGATCTTTGCTCGAGCAGGGTGACTTGAAGCGGATGCCCAGCCGATGAATGGGGCTGCGCCCGCAGGCCTCATGGGACCTCGCGAGAACCCAGTTGTGGTGACTGCCCTTCCAGTTGCCCACGGCAGTCCTTCCTCGAGGGGTGGAGCAGGGAGGCAAGGGCCACCGGAGGCTGAGGGGGCCCCCGTCGGGATGAAGACGCCAGGCGGCACCCCTGGGGTGGCAGCTCCTGAGGCCCGCACTGCTGCGGCTGAAGGCGTTGAGCCGTGGCCCGCGGCTCCCGTGGCCGAGGCCCCTGAGGCCCCGGCTACCCTTCTTGGTGAGGTGACCGGCGGCGTGCGCCAGGACGATGCCCCTGACGCTGGTCACCTTGGTGCTTCTTCCTCGTCGCAGGCTGACCCCTACGCTGAGCTCCTGGGCCGCTTCCGCATGGACTTCGAGTCTCTCCGGAAGAGAAGGGAGGCCTTGGGTTATGATTACCCTTGCCGCCTGCTGAAGCGCAGGAAGTATTTCGCCATTGATGAGTAAGCCTTCTCCTTTCCTAGTTCCTTATTTTCCCGTTGCTCCGGCTAATCCTCGCCCCGTAGGGCCCTTCCTGCCGAGCTCACGGAGATGGCTGAGGAGCCATCCACCCAGGCCTCGCCCTCTCCACTGTCTCCGAATGCTCCGAGCTCAAGCACTGCCCTCGTGGTGAGGCCGGTCGGAGAGGTGAGCCATCCTGTGGCGCATCATGGTTCTGCGCACCTCGTGACCCTCCTTCGCGAGCCTTCCTGGGGTATAGCTAGCCTACCTTGGGCTCCTCGACTGGTCGTGGACGGCGATTGGCTGAGGTCGGCCCTTCGTTCTTCATTCGGGGAAGAGCCGGCTCTAGGCGGGCTTCGGCGGGCGGGCCCGCCATCGCTGGCGGGCGCCAGCCCCAGCCCCCTGAGGGGGAGGCTGATTCGTGGCCCCTGCGCACACCTAGGGCGGATGACGACGTGGAAGGCGTGCTCGGCGCGCTGGGGCGTCGTGCCCTTCGCCAAGGGTTTCTCGGAGGGCGGCCGACGCGATGAGCCAGCTTGGTGTAGAGCTCACGATGATGAAGCGCTTTGAAGGCGAGGGCTGCGCCTAGCTGAAGAGGGGTGCAAGCTGAAGGTGGTCGTTGCCCTTGTGCGCCACCAGCGTGACCTCGATAATGAGAAAGCCGAGGTGTTGCTGGCGGCTTTACGGGAGGCTCGTTCCCGGGCCATCGAGGAGGCCCGGGAGGCTGACCGGCGGCGTGAGGCGGCGGAGGAGCGGGCGCGGAAGCTCCAGGCCTTGAGCAATTCCCTGGAGCAGCAGGTGGAGCTGCGTGAGACGGCCCTTGCGTCGATGAAGGGGGCTTCGGTCGACCAGGCGGAGCTCCAGAGACACGAGGAGGCACTGACGCTGGAAGCTGCCGAGCGCGCCCGTGATCTTGAGCAGCTGGAGACGAGGGAGCGCTTGGTGACGCAGGCGTAGGACGATGTCGCTGCGAGGGAGGCCCGAGTCCTGGAAGAGGTTGATCGTTGGGTGACTTCGGCCCGCTTGAACCTCGAGCGCGAGTTCGAGGAGAGGCTGGGGTTGATCAGGGCCGAAGCGGAAGGCAGGACCGCCGCCCTGAGGGCCAAGCTGGATGAAGTGACGCAGCGGGCTGACGCTTCCCGAGCCGCCCTTGGTGTGGCGCAGGAGGAGCTGACTTCCTCCCGCGCCGAGGTGCTTCTTCTCGTCGGTGGTGGGCGCGGCCGAGGCCGTTCTTGCGGAACGAGGACGAGATCGCCAGCAGCAGATCTGGAGTACGAGCATGGCCCTATGCTCCATGCGCTCCGGAAAAAGCCAACACGGCCTTGGGCAACATCTGCGGGCGGCCGTTGGCGAGCCTCATGCGATTAACTATCTTGGTAACCTCCAGTTCTTCACTGATGTGGTGACGTAGCTGGAGGTGCGGTCGGGCAGAGCCAACAGGTTGGTGGAGGAGAGGAGTCGCGCCCTGCTCGGGCGTGCCTTTACTCGCGTCTTCAGCCATCTTTGGGACATGGACCCCAACTTCAATTTTGATGCCGCCATCGCCCCAGTACCCCAGGCCGTCCGGGACGACCTGGCGCATTGGGTGGAAGACAACGTGGACGCCCTCGTCAGGGCCTTCACTACTGACAACGACGGCGTGGTCGTGGCCGCTGATGAAGGCGGCGTGGTGAACGGCCCTGACGCTGCTGACGGCGACGCGGAGGGCGATGGCGAGGCCAGCGACGCCAGCGACGATTCAGGAGGTGACCTCGAGGATGCATTGGGGGATTTATCCGATTGACCGCGTGCTGCTCCTGCTTTCTTATCCTACGCAGATAGAGTTCGGGCTTGGCCCTGAAGGTTGTAAGAGAATTTTGGGAGGGGGAGCCCCTCGTGTAAAAACTTGCAGTTAGCGTATTAGTAGATGCGATATCACCCATACACCTGCGCCAAGTGGCCGGCCTTGCGACGAGCTGGCTGGCTTGTTTACCTTCGACCCACGTGGGCCTCGAGATAGCCTGCGGAGGGCTGTGGCGCTTCGTGCGCTCCCTGAACGAGCCCATTGAACCTATGATGAGAACCTCCTGAGAGGGCGCGGTGATGGCGGTCCGGTCTGTACGGATGCTAGGCCTGGCCCGGCTCGCGAGGGGCTCACGAAGGGAGGCAGCTGAGGCGAAGTGGTAACAAGAACGTGAGAGATTGCTCGAACGAGACTAAACACCCCTTCCCCGAACACACGCAAATCGCAAGCTCAAATCCAACTTAAATCCAAACGGGGGGAAAAGCGACAGCCAAGGGGAAAAGCAAGAAAAGCAGAAAAAGCCGCGTCCGGCACCTAGTCTAGTCTTGGACGTCTTCTCACCAGCGCGGAGCTAAGTGCTGCCACTTGGCGCGGGAGGGAGCCCCAGGGCCTGAGGCCGGCGCTCCTGAGACTCTGGGGCGTGTACAGCCCCACTCATTATTACGTGAGAGTGTCACGGGGCGGCGAGCTTCACAGGCACTAGGCCTTCTTCACAGGTACCGGCCTTGCTTCATATCGCCAGACGAGGGCCCCGCCTTGCGCCACACTCTAGTGCCATCGGCGATGGCCGGAGACCGAGGACGCCGCCGATGGGGTAGAGCGGTCGCCAGCAGTTCCCCTGACGACCACGGGTCCTCTGTCGGGGGTAGGCCCTGAGGCACCTCCCCGGCAGAGGGCCTGCCTCCTGAGAACGCCTTGCTCCAAACGCCGCGGTGGTGATGCCGGATCTCGGCCCCTCTCCTGCAGCCCCCGGCGCCCTCCTCCTGAGGGGTAGGAAACTGCGGGATTGGGGAAGCCGTCCGCTGCGACGACCTGCACCTCCTGCGATCCATGGTTAGCGTATGCCTGCTCCTGAGGAATTAGCGGTACCCGATAATCGTTGCTTCCGGCGCGGTCGAGGAGGCTTTCCCGGGGGTCTTGGAAGAGCTCAGCTTCGGGCGCCTCGTCCCCCCAGCTTGGGCCGAGGAGCGAGCCATGTTCGTCCTCCTGCGTGTGCCCTTGATCCATCATGTGGGGCACGTACTCTTTCGGGGCCGCCATCCCGAATGTTGCACCGTAGTGCCCCGTGTGCCACGCAACCCTGCTTGAGGCGCCCACATGGGGGTGGTAGCGTGGTGGCCCACTGGAGCCGTGGGCTGTGGCGAGTCCTCCTTCGTTGGCCGGGGGCGGAGGCAGCGCCGCTGCTAGCCCGGTGCTGACGGCCTGGTTGGCGTTGGGGTGGCCTTGGAGTCCGCTTGGAGCTACGCGGGCATGCGTGGGGCCTCCGCGTGGGCCGCCTGGACTGAGGTGGCGATTGGGTGCGAAGGGTGAGCCCCGATGCGGCAAAGCCAGGAGCTCGCCACCCGCTCGAGAGCACGTCGCGGCCGCTCTCCAAGAGCTTTGCATTGCAGTAGCTCTCGGGCCACCATGAGCGCGGCCCTTGAGTTCGCTTTGCTCCCGTCGGGTGTCTGGCGCCAGTGGCGGGCGTGGTTGAGGCCCTACGCCACTGACCGCGCCGCCACGGCGTGAGATCCGTCGTTGCTGACCGCGTCGCCCGCATGCCCGCAGCGCCCTGCGGACCATGAGCTGCCTGGGCATGGGGTCGCCGGGGCAGCGGCTCTGCGTGGCGGGCCAGCCGCCTAAGGATCGAGGTTGCCCGCTGGTCACCGGACATGATGATGACGATGCGATGGGCGCGAAGCGGCGAAGCGGATTCCGGCGCACCTACCTGGGCGCGCCAAATGTCGGGTTTCGGGTTCGCAGACCCTCTAGGTTCGAACTACAGGGTGCACGCGAGATATCACCCCTACCTACCGCACCTCGTCGCCTGCAAGGATCTAAACTACACAAAGAGCAACACAAGGGACACAAGGTTTATCTTGGTTGGGCCACCATTGTGGTGTAATACCCTACTCCAAAGTGTGTGGTGTGGTGGATTGCCTCGGGGCTGATGATGAACAATACAAGGAAGAACAGCCTCATGAGGGTCTGTTCTTGGCAGTCTGACAACTGCTAGGGGAGTTCGGTCGCTCTCTCTCTCTCTAGATTACTTGACCTCTAGCTCTATTCTGGATTCCGGATCCCTCTACCCTGTGGGTGGCTAGTCCTATTTATAGGCAGATGCCCTTGGCCTCTTCCCAAATATTGAGCGGGAAGGGCGCCAACAATTGGCCATTTTGAAGGGGAACATCTAGTACACTGATCCTGACTAAAGTTGGTCCTCGCCTGTCAAAGGCTCTGACGATGACGCCGCTTGGGCTCCACGATGACCTCCTTCCTGCCGTTGTGATGGTCTTGGTCTTGTTGCACCGAAATGGTTGCCTTTGCTTGATGCTCTCGCCTGCGCTTGCCTTCTTTGCACCAAAGAGGAAATGAGGACACTACGTGGGCTGGCGCCCTCCTGGCGCCCTTGGTCTTCATGGCTTGCGTCATGGGCACCTCGTGAGGTACCCCGCCTTGATCTCTCCGCCTCCTCGCGAGCCAGCCTGACGAGGCCGTGCCTGAGGAAGCTTCCTATCGTCCGCCCATGAGGCTTGGCCCCCTCGCGGGTCTTGAGCTTGTGATGATGAAGATGGGCGTCTTGGGCCTCCCTTGAGCCATGCCGCAGGCATGAGCGAGCAAGTCTGGGTACCCCCATTCCCAGAACGCCGACATAACCCATGAGCCTAACTCTTTGTGCATTTGCAGTCCAAAGCAAATCTTAAACTATGCACAACTTTAGGGGGAGCTCTTGCTTTTCACATACTTCTCAAAGCGACAATGTTTTTCACTCTTATTATCATTTGTCGAAGCTTTGATCTATATGTTGTCATCAATTACCAAAAACGGGGAGATTGAAAGTGCAACTATGCCTAGGTGGTTTTGGTAATTCCTAACAACATATAGCTCATTGAGCTAACATTATTCCAAGATAAATATTTCAGGAAAAGCTCAATGAATGGCATGGCATGGATGAGAAAAGTGGACCCCTCAAAATACTAAGGATAAAAGGATTGGCTCAAGCTCAAAGCTCAAGACTCTACATTTTATATTTTAGTGATCCAAGATCACATTGAGTCTATAGGAAAAGCAAATACTATCAAGGAGGGATGATGTGTTGCTTAATGAGGTTCTTGCTTCATAGTGCTTAGTGATATGCTCCAAAACCCTCAACTACTTTCCCACATCCACATATGACCTAAACCAAAAGTCTAACTCGGCCCCACTGATTCTTTATATCCGGCGCCACCGAGTTCAGATGTCATAGCCACTGCCACAAACTCTAGGCAAATCGGTCTCACCGATAGGGATCTCGGTCTCACCGAGATGGGATTGTAATCTCTCTGTTTCCCTTCGTAACGTTTCGGTCCTACCGAGATGAGCGATCGGTCCCACCGAGATTGCAATGTAAACTTTCTGTTTCCTTTTGTAACATTTCGGTCTCACCGAAATGAGCGAATCGGTCCCACTGAGTTTACTTGACCAACTCTCTGGTTAGATTATTACCAAAATGGGTCCCGCCGAGTTTGTGTAATCGGTCTCACCGAGATTACGTTATGCCCTAACCCTAACCATATTGGTCCTACCGAGTTGCATGTCGGTCCCACCGAAAATCCTAACGGTCACTAGATTTGCTGGATCGGTCTGACCAAGTTTATCAATTCGGTGCCACCGAGTTTGGCAAGTTGTGTGTGACGGTTAGATTTTGTGTGGAGGCTATATATACCCCTCCACCTCCTCTTCATTCGTGGAGAGAGCCATCAGAACGAACCTACACTTCCAACCTACATTTTCTGAGAGAGAACCACCTACCCTTGTGTTGAGGCCTGCTACATCTTGAGCTTGCGTTGGTTTACCTCGAAGAGGAGAGGATGATGCAGCAGAGTAGCGTAAGTATTTCCCTCAGTTTTTGAGAACTAAGGTATCAATCCAGTAGGAGGCCACGCGCAAGTCCCTCGTACCTACACAAAACAAATAGCTCAACGCAACCAACGCAATTAGGGGTTGTCAATCCCTTCACGGTCACTTACAAAAGTGAGATCTGATAGAGATGATAAATAATATTTTTGGTATTTTTGGTATAAAGATGCAAAGTAAAATAAAAGGCAAAGTAAAAAAGAAAAGCAATAATAAAGCGTAGGAAGATTAATATGATGAGAATAGACCCGGGGGCCATAGATTTCACTAGTGGCTTCTCTCAAGAGCATAAGTATTTTACGGTGGGTGAACAAATTACTGTTGAGCAATTGACAGAATAGAGCATAGTTATGAGAGTATCTAGGTATGATCATGTATATAGGCATCACGCCCGAGACAAGTAGACCGACTCCTGCCTCCATCTACTAATATTACTCCACTCATTGACTGCTATCCAGCATGCATCTAGAGTATTAAGTTAATGAAAACAGAGTAACGCCTTAAGCAAGATGGCATGATGTAGAGAGATAAATTCATCCAATATGATAAAAACCCCATCTTGTTATCCTCGATGGCAACAATACAATACGTGCCTTGGTGCTCCTCATCCTTTGGGAAAGGACACATAAGATTGAACCCAAAGCTAAGCACTTCTCCCATTGCAAGAACTACCAATCTAGTTGGCCAAACCAAACGGATAATTCGAAGAGACTTGCAAAGATAACCAATCATACATAAAAGAATTCAGAGAAGATTCAAATATTCCTCATAGATAATCTTGATCATAAACCCACAATTCATCGGTCTCAACAAACACACATAAAAAGAAGATTACATCGAATAGATCTCCACGAGAGAGGGAGAACATTGTATTGAGATCCAAAAAGAGAGAAGAAGCCATCTAGCTACTAACTATGGACCCGAAGGTCTGAAGTAAACTACTCACACTTCATCGGAGAGGCTATGATGATGATGTAGAAGCCCTCTGTTTTTTTGACTATAAACAGTAGGGTAAAACCCCACTTCAAAGTAGAAGCCCTCCGTGGTGGATTCCCCTTCAGGCGGAGCTCCGGAACAGGCCCCAAGATGGGATCTCATAGATACAGAAAGTTGCGGTGGTGCAATTAGGTTTTTGGCTCCGTATCTGATCTGTTGGGGGTACGTAGGTATATATAGGAGGAAGGAGTACGTCGGTGGAGCTTCAGGGGGCCCACGAGGCAGGGGGCGGACCGTAGGGGGTGGCGCCCTCCACCCTCGTGGCCGCCTCCCTCCTTTCTTGACTGAGGGTCCAAGTCTCCTGGATCATATCTGATGAGAAAATCACGTTCCCGAAGGTTTCATTCCGTTTGGACTCAATTTGATATTCCGTTTCTTCGAAACACTTAAATAGGCAAAAAAAACAGCAATTCTGGGTTGGGCCTCCGATTAATAGGTTAGTCCCAAAAGTAATATAAAAGTGGAAAATAAAGCCCAATATGGTCCAAAACAGTAGATAATATAGCATGGAGCAATCAAAAATTATAGATATGTTGGAGATGTATCAGGCATCCCCAAGCTTAATTCCTGCTCATCCTCGAGTAGGTAAATGATAAAAAGATAATTTTTGATGCGGAGTGCTACTTGGCATAATTTCAATGTAACTCTTCTTAATTGTGGTATGAATATTCAGATTCGAAAGATTCAAGACAAAGGTTTAATATTGACATAAAAATAATAATACTTCAAGCATACTAACAAAGCAATTATGTCTTCTCAAAATAACATGGCCAAAGAAAGTTATCCCTACAAAATCATATAGTCTGGCTATGCTCTATCTTCACCACACAAAGTATTTAAATCATGCACAACCCACCGACAAGCCAAGCAATTGTTTCATACTTTTGACATTCTCAAAACTTTTTCAATCTTCACGCAATACATGGCGTGAGCCATGGATATAGCACTATATGTGGAATAGAATGGTGGTTGTGGAGAAGACAAAAAGGGAGAAGATAGTATCACATCAACTAGGCGTATCAACGGGCTATGGAGATGCCCATCAATAGATATCAATGTGAGTGAGTAGGGATTGCCATGCAATGGATGCACTAGAGCTATAAGTATATGAAAGCTCAACAAAAGAAACTAAGTGGGTGTGCATCCAACTTGCTTGCTCACGAAGACCTATGGCAATTTGAGGAAGCCCATCATTGGAATATACAAGCCAAGTTCTATAATGAAAAATTCCCACTAGTATATGAAAGTGACGAAACGAGAGACTCTCTATTATGAAAATCATGGTGCTACTTTGAAGCACAAGTGTGGTAAAAGGTTAGTAACATTGTCCCTTATCTCTTTTTATCTCATTTTTTTATTTGGGCCTTCTCTCTTTTTTATGGCCTCTTTTCTTTTCTCTTTTTTTTTATTTTTCGTCCGGAGTCTCATCCCGACTTATGGGTAATCATAATCTCCATCATCCTTTCCTCACTTGGGACAATGCTCTAAAAATGATGATCATCACACTTTTATTTACTTACAACTCAACAATTGCAACTCAATACTTAGAACAAAATATGACTCTATGTGTATGCCTCCGGCGGTGTACCGTGATGTCTACTACGCAACCTTGTCCTTGTAGACATTGTTGGGCCTGCAAGTGCACAGGTTTGTAGGACAGTAGCAAATTTACCTCAAGTGGATGACCTAAGGTTTATCAATCCGTGGGAGGCGTAGGATGAAGATGGTCTCTCTCAAACAACCCTGCAACCAAATAACAAAGAGTCTCTTGTGTCCCCAACACACCCAATACAACGGTAAATTGTACAGGTGCACTAGTTCGGCGAAGAGATGGTGATACAAGTGCAACATGGATGGTAGATAAAGGTTTTTGTAATCTGAAAATATAAAAACAGCAAGGTAGCAAGTGGTAAAAGTGAGCGTAAACGGTATTGCAATGATAGGAAACAAGGCCTAGGGTTCATACTTCCACTAATGCAAGTTCTCTCAACAATAATAACATAATTGGATCACATAACTATCCCTCAACATGCAACAAAGGGTCACTCCAAAGTCACTAATAGAGGAGAACAAACGAAGAGATCCTGGTAGGGTACGAAACCACCTCAAAGTTATTCTTTCCAATCAATCCGTTGGGCTATTCCTATAAGTGTCACAAACAGCCCTAGAGTTCGTACTAGAATAACACCTTAAGATACAAATCAACCAAAACCCTAATGTCACCTAGATACTCCAATGTCACCTCAAGTATCCGTGGGCATGATTATACGATATGCATCACACAATCTCAATTCATCTATTCAAACCAACACATAGAACCTCAAAGAGTGCCCCAAAGTTTCTACCGGAGAATGAAGAAAACGTGTGCCAACCCCTATGCATAGGTTCATGGGCGGAACCCGCAAGTTGGTCACCGAAACATACATCAAGTGGCACGTGATATCCCATTGTCACCACAGATAAACACGGCAAGACATACATCAAGTGTTCTCATCATAAAGACTCAATCCAATAAGATAACTTCAAGGGGAAAACTCAATTCATTACAAGAGAGTAGAGGGGGAGAAGAAACATAAGATCCAACTATAATAGCAAAGCTCGCGATACATCAAGATCGTTCCAAATCAAGAACACGAGAGAGAGAGATCAAACACATAGCTCTTGGTACATACCCTCAGCCCGGGTGAACTACTCCCTCCTCGTCATGTAGAGCGCCGGGATGATGAAGATGGCCATAGGTGAGGTTCCCCCCTCCATGGTGCTTGGAACAGGGTCCGATTGGTTTTGGTGGCTCTGGAGGTTTTGGCGGCGGAACTCGATCTATTCTCTATTCGGAAGTTTTAGGTGCGTGGGTATATATGGGTGCAGGAAGTACGTCGGTGGAGCTTCGGGGGGCCCACGAGGCAGGGGGCGCGCCCTAGGGGGGTGGGCGCGCCCCCACCCTCGTGAGCACCTCCCTTAGCTCCTGACATGGGGTCCAAGTCCATCCAGTGGGTTTCCTTCCGAAAATAACTTCTCTAGTTGATTTTGTTCCGTTTTGACTCCGTTTGATATTCCTTTTCTTCGAAATACTGGAATAGGCAAAAAAACAACAAATCTGGGTTGGGCCTCCGGATAATAGGTTAGTCCCAAAAGTAATATAAAAGTGGAAAATAAAGCCCAATATTGCCCAAAACAGTAGATAATATAGCATGGAGCAATCAAAAATTATAGATACGTTGGAGACGTAGCTTAATTCCTGCTCGTCCTCGAGTGGGTAAATGATAAAAAGATAATTTTTGATGCAGAGTGCTACCTGGAATAATTTCAATGTAATTCTTCTTAATTGTGGTATGAATATTCAGATTCGAAAGATTCAAGATAAAAGTTGATATTGACATAAAAATAATAATACTTCAAGCATACTAACAAAGCAATTATGTCTTCTCAAAATAACATGGCTAAAGAAAGTTATCCCTACAAAATCATATAGTCTGGCTATGCTCTATCTTCACCACACAAAGTATTTAAATCATGCACAACCCCGATGACAAGCCAAGCAATGGTTTCATACTTTTGACATTCTCAAAAAAAAATTCAATCTTCACGCAATACATGAGCGTGAGCCATGGATATAGCACTATAGGTGGAATAGAATGGTGGTTGTGGAGAAGACAAAAAGGGAGAAGATAGTCTCACGTCAACTAGGCGTATCAACGGGCTATGGAGATGCCCATTAATAGATATCAATGTGAGTGAGTAGGGATTGCCATGCAACGGATGCACTAGAGCTATAAGTGTATGAAAGCTCAACAAAAGAAACTAAGTGGGTGTGCATCCAACTCGCTTTCTCACGAAGACCTAGGGCATTTTGAGGAAGCCCATCATTGGAATATACAAGCCAAGTTCTATAATGAAAGATTCCCACTAGTATATGAAAGTGACAAAATGAGAGACTCTCTATCATGAAGATCATGGTGCTACTTTGAAGCACAAGTGTGGTAAAAGGATAGTAGCATTGTCCCTTCTCTCTTTTTATCTCTTTTTTGTTTTTTTTTGTTTGGGCCTTTTCTCTTTTTTTTATGGCCTCTTTTTTTTCTCCTTTTTTTTATTTTTCGTCCGGAGTCTCATCCTGACTTGTGGGGGAATCATAGTCTCCATCATCCTTTCCTCACTGGGACAATGCTCTAAAAATGAAGATCATCACACTTTTATTTCCTTACAACTCAACAATTACAACTCGATACTTAGAACAAAATATGACTCTATGTGTATGCCTCCGGTGGTGTACCGGGATATGCAATGATTCATGAGTGACATGTATGAAAGAATTATGAACGGTGGCTTTGCCACAAATACAATGTCAACTACATGATCATGCTAAGCAATATGACAATGATGAAGCGTGTCATAATAAATGGAACGGTGGTAAGTTGCATGGCAATATATCTCGGAATGGCTATGGAAATGCCATAATAGGTAGGTATGGTGGCTGTTTTGAGGAAGGTATATGGTGGGTGTATGATACCGGCGAAAGGTGCGCGGTATTAGAGAGACTAGCAATGGTGGAAGGAAGAAGGGTGCATATAATCCATGGACTCAACATTAGTCATAAAGAACTCATATACTTATTGCAAAAATCTACAAGTTATCAAAGCAAAGTATTACGCGCATGCTCCTAGGGGGATAGATTAGTAGGAAAAGACCATCGCTCGTCCCCGACCGCCACTCATAAGGAAGACAATCAATAAATAAATCATGCTCCGAGTTCATCACATAACGGTTCACCATACGTGCATGCTACGGGAATCACAAACTTTAACACAAGTATTTCTCAAATTCACAACTACTCAACTAGCATGACGCTAATATCACCATCTCCATATCTCAAAACAATTATCAAGCATCAAACTTTTCTTAGTATTCAACACACTCATAAGAATTCTTACAAATCATTTATGCTTAGCATATTAGGATTATTTAAGCAAATTACCATGCTATTTAAGACTCTCAAAATAATATAAGTGAAGCATGAGAGTTCATCTATTTCTTCAAAATAAAACCACCATTGTACTCTAAAACATATAAGTGAAGCACTAGAGCAAACGACAAACTACTCCAAAAAAGATATGAGTGAAGATCAATGAGTAGTTAAATAATTATAAAACTATGTGAAGACTCTCCCATTTAATAGTTTCGGATCTTAATGTTTTATTCAAACAGCAAGCAAAGCTAAATAAAATGACATGACGCTCCAAGCAAAACACATATCATGTGGTGAATAAAAATATAGCTCCAAGTAAAGTTACCGATGAACGAAGACGAAAGAGGGGATGCCATCCGGGGCATCCCCAAGCTTAGTCGCTTGGTTATCCTTGAATATTAACTTGGTGTGCCTTGGGCATCCCCAAGATTAGGCTCTTGCCACTCCTTATTCCTTATTCCATCGAATCCTTACCCAAAACTTGAAAACTTCACAACACAAAACTTAACAGAAAACTCGTGAGCTCCGTTAGCGAAAGAAAACAAAACACCACTTCAAGGTACTGTAATGAACTCATTCTTTATTTATATTGGTGTTAAACCTACTGTATTCCAACTTCTCTATGGTTTGTAAACTATTTACTAGCCATAGATTCATCAAAATAAGCAAACAACACGCGAAAAACAGAATCTGTCAAAAACAGAACAGTCTGTAGTAATCTGTAACTAACGCAAACTTCTGGAACTCCAAAAATTCTAAAATAAATTGTTGGACCTGAGGAATTTGTCTAGTAATCATCTGCAAAGAGAATCAACTAAATATCACTTCCAGTAAAAAGTTCTAGCTAATCTCGTGAGCGCTAAAGTTTCTGTTTTTTACAGCATGATCATACAGACTTCACCCAAGTCTTCCCAAAGGTTCCACTTGGCACAAACACTAATTAAAACATAAAACCACATCTAAACAGAAGCTAGATGGATTATTATTACTAAACAGAACCAAAAAGCAAGAAACTAAAATAAAATTGGGTTGCCTCCCAACAAGCGCTATCGTTTAACGCCCCTAGCTAGGCATGATGATTTCAATGATGCTCACAAAAAGATAAGAATTGAAACATAAAGAGAGCATCATGAAGAATATGACTAGCACATTTAAGTCTAACCCACTTCCAATGCATAGGGATTTTGTGAACAAACAACTTATGGGAACAACAATCAACTAGCATAGGAAGGCAAAACAAGCATAACTTCAAAACTTTAAGCACATAGAGAGGAAACTTGATATTATTGCAATTCCTACAAGCATATGTTCCTCCCTAATAATAATTTTCAGTAGCATCATGAATGAATTCAACAATATAACCAGCACCTAAAGCATTCTTTTCATGATCTACTTGCAAAGAAAATTTACTACTCTCCTCATAAGCAAATTTCTTCTCATGAATAATAGTGGGAGCAAACTCAACAAAATAACTATCATGTGATTGAAAATTAAGATCAAGATGACAAGTTTCATGGTTATTATTATTCTTTAAAGCATACGTGTCATCACAATAATCATCATAGATAGGAAGCATGCTTTCATCATAGTAAATTTTCTCATCAAAGCTTTGGGGACAAAAAATACCATCTTCATCAAACATAGCTTGCCCAAGCTTGTGGCTTTGCATATCATTAGCATCATGGATATTCAAGGAATTCATACTAACAACATTGCAATCATGCTCATCATTCAAAGATTTAGTGCCAAGAATTCTATGTAATTCTTCTTCTAGTACTTGAGCACAATTTTCCTTCCCATCATTCTCACGGAAGATATTAAAAAGATGAAGCGTATGAGACAAACTCAATTCCATTTTTTTGTAGTTTTCTTTTATAAACTAAACTAGTGCTAAAACAAGAAACAAAAAGATTCGATTGCAAGATCTAAAGATATACCTTCAAGCACTAACCTCCCCGGCAACGGCGCCAGAAAAGAGCTTAGTTGACGGGGTGTGAGTGTCGCTTACCTAGCCTCCCCGGCAACGGCGCCAGAAAAGAGCTTGATGTCTACTACGCAACCTTCTCCTTGTAGACGTTGTTGGGCCTGCAAGTGCACAGGTTTTTAGGACAGTAGCAAATTTCCCTCAAGTGGATGACCTAAGGTTTATCAATCCGTGGGAGGCGTAGGATGAAGATGGTCTCTCTCAAACAACCCTGCAACCAAATAACAAAGAGTCTCTTGTGTCCCCAACACACCCAATACAACGGTAAATTGTACAGGTGCACTAGTTCGGCGAAGAGATGGTGATACAAGTGCAATATGGATGGTAGATAAAGGTTTTTGTAATCTGAAAATATAAAAATAGCAAGGTAGCAAGTGGTAAAAGTGAGCGTAAACGGTATTGCAATGATAGGAAACAAGGCCTAGGGTTCATACTTTCACTAGTGCAAGTTCTCTCAACAATAATAACATAATTGGATCACATAACTATCCCTCAACATGCAACAAAGAGTCACTCCAAAGTCACTAATAGCTGAGAACAAACGAAGAGATTATGGTAGGGTACGAAACCACCTCAAAGTTATTCTTTCCAATCAATCTGTTGGGCTATTCCTATAAGTGTCACAAACAGCCCTAGAGTTCATACTAGAATAACACCTTAAGATACAAATCAACCAAAACCCTAATGTCACCTAGATACTCCAATGTCACCTCAAGTATCCGTGGGCATGATTATACGATATGCATCACACAATCTCAATTCATCTATTCAAACCAACACATAGAACCTCAAAGAGTGCCCCAAAGTTTCTACCGAAGAATCAAGAAAACGTGTGCCAACCCCTATGCATAGGTTCATGGGCGGAACCCGCAAGTTGGTCACCAAAACATACATCAAGTGGCACGTGATATCCCATTGTCACCACAGATAAACACGACAAGACATACATCAAGTGTTCTCATCATAAAGACTCAATCCAATAAGATAACTTCAAGGGGAAAACTCAATCCATTACAAGAGGGTAGAGGGGGAGAAGAAACATAAGATCCAACTATAATAGAAAAGCTCGCGATACATCAAGATCGTGCCAAATCAAGATCACGAGAGAGAGAGAGAGATCAAACACATAGCTACTGGTACATACCCTCAGCCCCGAGGGTGAACTACTCCCTCCTCGTCATGGAGAGCGCCGGGATGATGAAGATGGCCACAGGTGAGGGTTCCCCCCTTCGGCAGGGTGCCGGAACAGGGTACCGATTGGTTTTTGGTGGCTCTGGAGGTTTTGCGGCGGCGGAACTCTCGATCTATTCTCTGTTCTGGAAGTTTTAGGGTACGTAGGTATATATGGGTGCAGGAAGTACGTCGGTGGAGCTTGGGGCCCCACGAGGCAGGGGCGCCCTAGGGGTGGCGCCCCCCGTGAGCACCTCCCTTAGCTGCCGCGTGGGGTCCAAGTCCACCGGTGGGTTTCCTTCCAAAATAACTTCTCCAATGATTTCGTTCCGTTTGACTCCGTTTGATATTCCTTTTCTTGAAATCTTGAAATAGGCAAAAACAACAAATCTGGGCTGGGCCTCCGGTTAATAGGTTAGTCCCAAAAGTAATATAAAAGTGGAAAATAAAGCCCAATATTGCCCAAAACAGTAGATAATATAGCATGGAGCAATCAAAAATTATAGATATGTTGGAGACGTATCATACCGGGATATGCAATGATTCATGAGTGACATGTATGAAAGAATTATGAATGGTGGCTTTGCCACAAATACGATGTCAACTACATGATCATGCTAAGCAATATGACAATGATGGAGCGTGTCATAATAAACGGAACGGTGGAAAGTTGCATGGCAATATATCTCGGAATGGCTATGGAAATGCCATGATAGGTAGGTATGGTGGCTGTTTTGAGGAAGGTTTATGGTGGGTGTATGATACCGGCGAAAAGTGCGCGGTATTAGAGAGGATAGGAATGGTGGAAGTGTGAGAAAAGTGCGTATAATCCATGAACTCAACATTAGACATAAATAACTCATATACTTATTGCAAAAATCTACAAGTTATCAAAGCAAAGTATTACGCGCATGCTCCTAGGGGGATAGATTGGTAGGAAAAGACCATCGCTCATCCCCAACCGCCACTCATAAGGAAGACAATCAATAAATAAATCATGCTCCAACTTCATCACATAACGGTTCACCATACGTGCATGCTACGGGAATCACAAACTTTAACACAAGTATTTCTCAAATTAACAACTACTCAACTAGCATGACTCTAATATTACTACCTCCATATCTCAAAACAATTATCAAGCATCAAACCTTTCTTAGTATTCAACGCACTCAAAAGAAAGTTTTACAAATCTTGAATATCAAGCATATTATTATTATTATTATTAAGCAAATTACCATGATATTTAAGACTCTCAAAATAATCTAAGTGAAGCATGAGAGATCAAAAGTTTCTATAAAACAAATCCACCACCGTGCTCTAAAAGATATAAGTGAAGCACTAGAGCAAAACTATATAGCTCAAAAGATATAAGTGAAGCACATAGAGTATTCTATCAAATTCCAATTCATGTATGGCTCTCTCAAAAGGTGTGTAAAGCAAGGATGATTGTGGTAAACTAACAAGCAAATACGCAAATAATACAAGACGCTCCAAGCAAAACACATATCATGTAGTGAATAAAAATATAGCTCCAAGTAAAGTTACCGATGGAAGTGGACGAAAGAGGGGATGACTTCCGGGGCATCCCCAAGCTTTGACCTTTTGGTGTCCTTATATTATCTTGGGGGTGCCATGGGCATCCCCAAGCTTAGGCTCTTGCCACTCCTTGTTCCATAATCCATCAAAAGATTTCACCCAAAACTTGAAAACTTCACAACACAAAACTCAACAGAAATCTCGTGAGCTCCGTTAGCGACAGAAAACAAAAGACCACTTCAAGTACTGTAATGAACTCATTCTTTATTTATATTGGTGTTAAACCTACTGTATTCCAACTTCTATATGGATTATAAACTATTTTACTAGCCATTGATTCATCAAAATAAGCAAACAACACACGAAAAACAGAATCTGTCAAAAACAGAACAGTCTGTAGTAATCTGTAACTAACGCAAACTTATGGAACTCAAAAAATTTGGAAAAAATAGGAAGACCTAATAAATTTGTTTATTGATCAGAAGAAATTGGAATCACTATTTTATCACATTCTGGTGATTTTTAACAATTGTTTTCGTGAACCGAAAGTTTCTGGAAATTACAGCAAGATCAAATAATTATCATCCAAGAAGATCATATAGGTTTAACTTGGCACAAACACTAATTAAAACATAAAACCACATCTAAACAGAAGGTAGATGGATTATTTATTCCTAAACAGAAGCAAAAGCAAAAAGAAACTAAAAACAAAATTGGGTTGCCTCCCAACAAGCGCTATCGTTTAACGCCCCTAGCTAGGCATATAGATTTCAATGATGCTCACATGAAAGACAAGAACTGAAGCACAAGAAGAGCATCATAAAACACGTGACAAACACATCTAAGTCTAACATACTTCCTATGCATAGGCATTTTATAAGCTAACAAATTATCATAGCAAACAAAAATTAGCATATGCAAGGAAGAAGAAAGAGATGATATCAATCTTAACATAACGAGAGGTAATTTATTATCATGGAAATTTCTACGACCACATTTTACTCTCTCATAATAATTACATGTGGGATCATAAGCAAATTCAACAAAATAGCTATCAACACAATCCACATGCATGCAAAGTTGACACTCTTCCGAAATAGTGGGATTAACATTAACTAAAGTCATGACATCTCCAAACCCACTTTCAATATTATTGCAAACAATATTATCAATCTCATATTCATCATGGGGATTAAATAAATTTTCAAGATCATAAGAAGAATCACCCCAATCATGATCATTGCAACAAGTAGTAGACATAGCAAAACTAGCATCCCCAAGCTTAGGGTTTTGCATATTATTAGCACAATTGACATCAAGAGAATTTATAGTAAAATCATTGA
The DNA here is from genome assembly GCA_021605205.1 of Aegilops longissima. NCBI lineage: Eukaryota > Viridiplantae > Streptophyta > Magnoliopsida > Poales > Poaceae > Aegilops > Aegilops longissima. Next base: position 617,081,045 of record CM038677.1, on the reverse strand, counting down.
AATCATGTTTTTCATTGAGGGAGCTATCAAGCATGGGTGCAATAGCAACAATCTAATTTTTAACATAAGGAACTATAGCAAATTCGTCTTCATAAATATTGGCATCATGGCCACAAGAATAGCAAGCATCATGTTCATCAAGGGATATTTCAACCAAATCATCGGAATCATCATTATCTATAGATTCATGCATATCATTATTTTCTTCCAAAGCAACGGTCATTCTTTCAATAAATTCTTGGACATAGACATTATGAGCAAGGTTTTCATTGTAATATTTAAGTATGACGTAATTTTCAGATCTGTTGAGAGTAAAATCATACTTTTCAATCAAAGAAGCAACTTCATGAGCACCCCTAAAAACGACAAATTCTTCAATTTGTTCGATATAATAGTAACTATAAACACCCTTTGCATAAGAAGATAAGATTTCATTATCATTGAACTCACATAGGTAGGGAAGGTGTTTTTTAGGGTTCTTAGAGCAACAAGTAAAATCACAAATTTCACAAAGATTCAAAGCATAGCATAGCAAACTATTTATATGATACCATAAGAGTCTCCCTTTTCAGACAAACGATGACGCACAAAATGAACATGCTCATCTAAAGATTTCCCATCAACTAGGCTAGTTGGGGTTTCAGCACGAGCGCATAAGGATCGAAGATGATCCAAGTAGAACACTTTAAGTGGATCCATATCAATAGATTTTTAGCAAGCAAAGATGCAAGCAAATAGAAGGCACGTGGAAACACAAACAAAGATACATACGGGCAGAAGGCGAAGAAAGGGCGAATAAAACGGCAAGGGTGAAGTGGGGGAGAGGAAAACGAGAGGCAAATGGCAAATAATGTAATGCGAGAGGTAAGGGATTGTGATGGGTACTTGGTATGTTGACTTTTGCGTAGACTCCCTGGCAACGGCGCCAGAAATTCTTCTTGCTACGTCTTGAGCTTGCGTTGGTTTTCCCCGAAGAGGAGGGGATGATGCACCAGAGTAGCGTAAGTATTTCCCCCAGTTTTTGAGAACCAAGGTATCAATCCAGTAGGAGGCCACGCGCAAGTCCCTCGTACCTACACAAAACAAATAGCTCAACGCAACCAACGCGATTAGGGGTTGTCAATCCCTTACTTACGAAAGTGAGATCTGATAGAGATGATAAATAATATTTTTGGTATTTTTGGTATAAAGATGCAAAGTAAAATAAAAGGCAAAGTAAAAAAGTAAAGCAATAATAAAGCGTAGGAAGATTAATATGATGAGAATAGACCGGGGCCATAGATTTCACTAGTGGCTTCTCTCAAGAGCATAAGTATTTTACGGTGGGTGAGCAATTATGTTGAGCAATTGATGAATTGAGCATAGTTATGAGAGTATCTAGGTATGATCATGTATATAGGCATCACATCCGAGACAAGTAGACCGACTCTGCTGCTTCTACTACTATTACTCCACTCATCGACCGCTATCCAAAGATCCATCTAGAGTATTAAGTTAATGAAAATAGAGTAACGCCTAAGCAAGATGACATGATGTAGAGGATAAATTCATGCAATATGATAAAACCCCATCTTGTTATCCTCGATGGCAACAATACAATCGTGCCTTGCTGCCCCTCATCACACCGAGAAAGGACACCGCAAGATTGAACCCAAAGCTAAGCACTTCTCCCATTGCAAGAACTACCAATCTAGTTGGCCAAACCAAACGGATAATTCGAAGAGACTTGCAAAGATAACCAATCATACATAAAAGAATTCAGAGAAGATTCAAATATTTCTCATAGATAATCTTGATCATAAACCCACAATTCATCGGTCTTAACAAACACACCACAAAAAGAAGATTACATCGAATAGATCTCCACGAGAGAGGGGGAGAACATTGTATTGAGATCCAAAAAGAGAGAAGAAGCCATCTAGCTACTAACTATGGACCCGAAGGTCTGAAGTAAACTGCTCACACTTCATCGGAGAGGCTATGATGGTGATGTAGAAGCCCTCCGTGGTGGATTCCCCTTCCGTGAGCTCGGAACAGGCCCCAAGATGGGATCTCGTGGATCTGAGAAAGTTGCGGCGGTGGAGTTAGGTTTTGGCTCCGTGTCGATCTGTTGGGGGTGCGTGGGTATATATAGGAGGAAGGAGTGCGTCGGTGGAGCTTAGGGGCCCACGAGGCGGGGGCGCCCTTCACCCTCGTGGCCGCCTCCTCCTTTCTTGACCGAGGGTCCAAGTCTCTGGATCATATCTGATGAGAAAATCACGTTCCCGAAGGTTTCATTCCATTTGGACTCCGTTTGATATTTCGTTTCTTCGAAACACTGAAATAGGCAAAAAAATAACAATTCTGGGCTGGGCCTCCAGTTAATAGGTTGGTCCCAAAAGTAATATAGAAGTGGAAAATAAAGCCCAATATGGTCCAAAACAGTAGATAATATAGCATGGAGCAATCAAAAATTATAGATACGTTGGAGATGTATCAAGGCCAAGATATTCCATTCCTACCATATGAATCTTGATCTCTAGCCTTCCCCAAGTTGCTTTCCACTCAAATCTTCTTTCCACCAAATCCAAATCCTGTGAGAGAGAGTTGAGTGTTGGAGAGACTATCATTTGAAGCACAAGAGCAAGGAGTTCATCATCAACACACCATCTGTTACTTCTTGGAGAGTGGTGTCTCCTAGATTGGCTAGGTGTCACTTGGGAGCCTCCGACAAGATTGTGGAGTTGAACCAAGGAGTCTGTAAGGGCAAGGAGATCGCCTACTTCGTGAAGATCTACCGCTAGTGAGGCAAGTCCTTCGTGGGCACGGCCATGGTGGGATAGACAAGGTTGCTTCTTCGTGGACCCTTCGGTGGGTGGAGCCCTCCATGGACTCGCGCAACCATTACCCTTCGTGGGTTGAAGTCTCCATCAATGTGGATGTACGATAGCACCATCTATCGGAACCACGACAAAAACATCCGTGTCTCCAATTGCGTTTGAATTCTCCAAACCCTTCCCTTTACATTCTTGCAAGTTGCATGCTTTACTTTCCGCTGCTCATATACTCTTTGCATGCTTGCTTGAATTGTGTTAAGATTGCTTGACTTGTTCTAAAGTTGCTAATATCTGCCAAGAACTAAAATTGGGAAAAGGATAAGTTTTTTATTTGGTCAAGTAGTCTAATCACCCCCCCCCCTCTAGACATACTTTCGATCCTACAAGAACTTGCATGACATCTTTTGTCCTACCCTCCCGTGGCAGCGGGGTCCTAATGGAAACTAAGGGATATTAAGGCCTCCTTTTAATAGACAACCGGAACAAAGCATTAGCACATAGTGAATACACGAACTCCTCAAACTATGGTCATCACCGGGAGTGGTCCCGATTATTGTCACTTCGGGGTTACCGGATCATAACACATAGTAGGTGACTATAGAGTTGGAAGATAGGATCAAAACACACATATATTCATGAAAACATAATAGGTTCAGATCTGAAATCATGGCACTCGGGCCCTAGTGACAAGCATTAAGCATAGCAAAGTCATAGCAACATCAATCTCAGAAGATAGTGGATACTAGGGATCAAACCCTAACAAAACTAACTCGATTACATGATAGATCTCATCCAACCCATCACCGTCCAGCAAGCCTACGATGGAATTACTCACGCATGGCGGTGAGCATCATGAAATTGGTGATGGAGGATGGTTGATGATGACGACGACGACGAATCCCCCTCTCCAGAGCCCCGAACGGACTCCAGATCAGCCCTCCTGAGAGGTTTTAGGGCTTGGCGGCGGCTCCGTATCGTAAAACGCGATGATTTCTTCTCCTTGATTTTTTTCTCCCCGAAAGCAAATATATAGAGTTGGAGTTGGCGTTAGAGGAGCTCCAGGGGGCCCACGAGGTAGGGGGCGTGCCCTAAGGGGGGCGCCCCCACCCTCGTGGACAGGGTGTGGGCCCCCTGGTCTTCATCTTTGGCAAGGATTTTTTACTATCTCTGAAAAGTTGTTCCGTGGAGTTTCAGGTCATTCCGAGAACTTTTGTTTCTGCACATAAATAACACCATGGCAATTCTGCTGAAAACAGCGTCAGTCCGGGTTAGTTCCATTCAAATCATGCAATTTAGAGTCCAAAAGAAGGGCAAAAGTGATTGGAAAAGTAGATACGACGGAGACGTATCATGGCCCACGGCGGATCTTACCGACGAGCGGGCGTCGCTAGTGTTGGGGCAGATGGTGACTGACTTGAAGTCGGGCAACGCGAGGACGGCCAAGGTGACGGGGGCGATGCTCCTGAGGGAGTTCTTGATGCTGCGGGTTGCCCCACTCCAAGCGTGCGCGCCCCTTGTGGGAGCTTGAAGAGGAGGGGAGCAAGACCCGCCTGAGGCCTGGGGCCCTTCCTGGCGATGAATTGGATGTTGTTCTGCGCCTCATAGTTGGGGACAACCAGGAATACCCGCCTAGCGCCTTCGTTCCTTTGTTCCAACGCAGGGACCGGGAGGAATTCGTCGCCTCCAGGCCGACCTTCGACGCGCATGGGCTGGTGCCGCCGGCGCTTCCGGGAGCCCCTGCGGCACCGAAACCGGTGGAGGTGTCTTCTGACGAGTCCTGCGGGGAAGGGGAAGAGGAGGTGGACTCGGAGAAGACTCTGGAAGAGGTGGGGGAGACTTCCCCTCTGAGCAAGGTCGAGATACTCCGCGCCCTTCCTCACGATGCCGAGGTCGACGCCCGCCAAGGGGAGAGGGAGCAACCCCTCATCCCGACGAGGGGTAGGTCGTCGCTGGTGGCTCGTGACGCCGCCTTCGTCCTGACGCCTCCTGGGGCTGGCTCCGGTTCTGCCTCCGCACCGCCTGGCACCGCCGGAGCCCGAACGCCTGCACCTCAGGTTCCGAAGCTGTCAGACTTCAAGCTTCCCAAGCGGAAGTATGTTGCGGTGGATCAGTAAGTGTCTTAAGCTTCGCCTTGTCCTTGTTTGTACTCATCATTTCCTGATGCTCACACTTGGTTGATCAGGCCGACATCTTTGGCGAAGAAGAGGAAGGAAGACGCAGCGGCCGTGCCTCCCTCCGTGGAGAAAGGAGGCAGCAGCGCCCGCATCTCCCCAGCCCGGTCGTCCTCGCGAGGCCAAGAGGAGCATCGCCGCGTGGATTCAGCCCCCATGGTCCCGCTGGCTCCGGAGGTGCCGGCGCCTGGTGCGGCTGATGAGGTCCCAACTGCTCCAGAACCCGCGATCTCCCAGGCCCTGGTGATGATGTCGCCTCCTACCGCTGCTGCACCTCCACTCACAGGTTCTTCTGCTGCTGTTTCTCTGGAACGTGCTCTTTCGGAGATGACCCAGCTATAGGCGGATCTCCTGAGCACGGACCCACGCCTTGTGGCCGGGCGCCTGGAGCTGGCCTCAGGCTGGCTCCACTCCGACTTGGCTGTTCGGGCGGCGCTGGGCCAGGCCGCTACGGCTTCCGAGAAGGAGAAGCAGAGTGCCGCCAACGCCGCAGCCGATCGTGAGATGGCGCTGAAAGACGCCAAGGCCGCCCGTGACCGCTATCAGGCGCTGGAGGACGAGTTGCAGAGCATGCGCGACAAGCACGCCGAAGAAGCACACTGCCGCCAAGCGAAGGAGGAGGAGGTGAAGGTCCGGGAGGACGCCGTGAAGAACCGTGATGCCGAGCTGGCGGAGTTGGGGAAGACATAGGCCGCCGAGCGCAACCGGTTGGAAGAGTTGGAGCGAAAGATGGAGGCGAGGGAGGCCGATCTTGACGCCAAGGCGCGAGTCCTGGCTGAAGACCGCGTGGACTTCGCCGATCTCGAGAAGAGATATCGCGAGGCGCTGAAGACGCTCTACGAGCATGGCCTGGAGAAGTCGCTGGCCACCGACGAGGACGGCCTTGGCCGGCTGCTTCCTCTCTTGGTGGCGGCGCTTGAGGAAGTCGTTGATGGCCTTGGTCCCACGGCGGAGGCAGAAGCTCGCGTCCTATCTTCAGCTGCACTAACTCGCGTTTTTAGCCATCTGCACCTCCACGACCCCAATGCTCGTCTTGACGAGCTGCTGGAGCCTGTGGCTGAGGATCACTGCGAAGCCGCCGCCGCAGCTGTACAAGGTCAAGTGGAGGCCTTGCTGGCGAAGTTCCGCGGCTTTGTCTCCGCCCCTTTGTCTGGCAACGCCGCTGATCCTGCGGCTGGTGGTGAAGGTGAGAACATCATTACCCTCGGGGGAGCACCTTCCGCGGGCGACTGCGATGTCTAGAGGTGACCTACGGCTATTCTTCCCGTTCCGTTCCTGCAACATGTATCAGTCATCGCGGAGGCGTTTAGACTTTTCATTTGGTATTGTGAGGACAATATGCTTGTAATATTTGCTTCGAGATTTTGCGATTTCCTTCCTTTTGCTTTGCGTTCTGCATCGGCAGAGCCCGGCCCCACGCATACCTCAACCGCCGTTGGGCCGACCGGAGACCAGGACGGACCAAGGAGTGAGGGGCTATGTGACCAGTTAGGCTCCTGAGTCACGATGCTCAGGAGTTCCCCTTGACGCGCAAACAGCTTATAGGGAGAGTTCGCGAGGATAGATTAATGTTCTACATCGGCAGAGCCCGGCCCCGCGCATACCTCAACCGCCATTGGGCCGACCGGAGACCAGGACGGACCAAGGAGTGAGGGGCTACGTGACCAGTTAGGCTCCTGAGTCGTGATGCTCAAGAGTCCCCCTTGACGTGCAAACAATTTCCATACCTGCCCTCGCCGAGGCCTAGGGAGGGGGGCGCGACGCCCAGGTCCGGGAGACCTAGTTGGGTGGTGTGCACTTGGGTGTGACCCGAGCGCAGCCCCCGTGCCCAGCCCCCTCGCGTGGCTCTCCCAAGGGGAGGTGTTGCGGTGAGGCTGGACGCTGAGCCCTGGGCTCCCTGAGGTTGGTACAACCATGGGGACGCCCACAGTTGTTTATCACCAGCGCGAAGCATAGTGCTTCCGCTTGTGCACGGGCATAGCCGCTCCTTGGCAGTGTCGACGGCCAGCGCGGAGCATGGTGCTTCCACTTGTGCGTGGGATGGGGGGCCCCCTCCGGGAGGAGCCCCCGGGGCGTGTACAGCCCCGCCCTGACACGTGGCTTGCACGGCAGGGCTGCAAGGTGTATCTGGGCTCGTGAGAGAGAGCGGGACTCACGAGGCCCTACCTCAAGGCAGGTTGCGCCTGGTCTTAAGTCTTGGTGACTGTGTGTTCCTGCAAGGCGGTTAGATGCAAGCACTCTACGTCCTCAGGTCCCGGCCCTCGAGCGAGCTCAGCCGCCGCTGGTATGCCAGGTCGCGATGCCGTGGTCAAGGCCAGGGGGTGAGGGCTGGAGAGCCGGTAAGAGCTCCTGAGTCGCGATGCTCAAGAGCCCCCCTTTTAACGCGCAAGCGAATTGCATAGGATGAACAGACCCGTGGTGGGCGGCGATCGAGCAGGCGATAGCCATGGGCAGGTTAAGCATGGAAAGTAGATCAACTTAGGTAAATGCAGGAAGATACATGCCACTGGGTCCGGCCCGAGCGGCTTGGGGATGATGCAGCCCGAGGGGCGCCCCCAGCAAGGTAAGCTAAAGACATAAGCAAAAGGGATATATGCCGCAGGGACGGACCCACGCGGCCTGGGAATAATGCAGCCCGAGGGGCGCTCCCAGCTAAACGAGCTTGGAAGATGTCACCTGGTTCTGTAGACGAAGTAGAGTTGGTGCAGCTGGAGGCGTACGTCGAAGAAATGACTCCTCACGAGCCACCGGAGCCCTGATCCTCGGGAGGCTCTGGGGGCTCGAAAGGTTCCCTGAAGACTGTCTCCATTTCCTCCAGGACGGCGTGGTACCTGGCCTCCTGAGCCGCCAGGACACGCCACATGTTGTGCTGATAGGCTGACGCCACGCTCGGCAAGCCGGAGGGCATGCAAACGTAGCTGTGTGGCGGGCCCTCGCAGCGGCCCACACGCGAAGGCCAGAAGAGCTCCTGAGATGCGGCCCTGTTGAGCCCGGGGACGTCGATGCAGACACGCAGCCCAGCATCCTCGCCAGGAGGGGGAGCTGCGCCTCGTGAGCGGCAGTCGCCACGCATGGCTCTTGCGTCTTGCAGTTCCTGAGTGGTCTTGACGATGAACTCCTGAGTGGTGGGCACTCCTTGCCCTGTGCTCTCCTGAGGGACACATGCTGCGAAGCACGCCTCCAAGTGGTGCACAAACGCCTCCCTCGTGAGGTTGGCAAGGTCTGAGGCCCTCCAGAAGAGAGCCCCCGAGCCCTGCCCGAGGAGGGCACTAGGCGCGCCTTCCTATGCGATGGAGGGAGGCGCCCCTGAGACGGGCGCTGATCCTGACGAGGCTCCTGCCGCGACGCCATCCTCCTGAGGTCTTGCGCGACGCAACTGCTTCTTCTTGGGGATGGTCTCCGAAGGGCCCTCGCTTCTGCTGTCGGGGTCACTGATTGCTGCAGCTTGGAAGGCGCGCTCAAGGGAGCACACCGCATCTCTCTTCACATGTGACCGTGATGATTCCGCCGCTTCCCGACATCTTGAGGACGTTGTAGCCGTGGTGGGTGACCGCCATGAACTTGGCCAGGGCTGGATACCCGAAGATGGCGTTGTACGGCAGGCGGATGTGCGCGACGTCGAAGTCAATGAGCTCGGTGCGGTAGTTCTTGCGCTCTCCGAAGGTGACAGGCAGGCGGACCTGCCCTATCGGCGTGGTGGAACCGTCGGTCACTCCTGAGAAAGGTTTGGTAGGCTGGAGTTGCTCATACGGCACTTGGAGGTTGTCGAACGTGTCGACGGACAGGACATTGAGCCCTGCGCCGCCGTCGATGAGGGTCTTGGTAACCTGCACATTACTGATGACTGGAGAACACAACATCGGGAGGGCGCCGGCGGTGGCTGCGCACTTGAGCTGATCTGCCGAGTTGAAAGTGATGGCGCATTGGGACCACCTGAGCGGGCGCGTGGCCTCGAGCTTGGGGAGCACCGCGTTCACTTCGCAAGCAAACTGTTTGAAGATGCGCTGAGAGGCTGGGGCCTGGGCGCCGCCCAAGATGTAGGCGATTGCGCGCGGCTCCTGGGAGCCCCCAGCCCCCTCGTCCTGATGGTGGTCGTCATTCCTTCTCGGTGGCGGAAGTGGGGGAAGACCGGTGTTGCCTTGGGGGCGATCCTCACAAGGCTGATCCCTCCAGGCGCCCTCGCGAGGATGGTCCTGCCAGCGGTCCTCGCGAAGCCTGTCGCGCCATTCCTGACGCGGGCCACGGTCGTCCCAGCGTCCGCCTTCACGTCCTCCTCCACGGCCGTAGCCCCGGTCGCTGCGCTCGGGGCATCGACCGAAGCGTCCTTCGCGTATGGCTCTGAGCTCTTGACAGTCACTGGTGTTGTGGGTGTTGAGGTTGTGGAAGGCGCAGAATGGTCGGCTGTTCTTGGATGACTCGGGCTGATCTCTGCCCCGCTTGGTGTTGGGCTCCGCTGCTAGCACTGCTGCTTCCTTGCGCTTCACGTCCTTGGCCTTGGCCTTCTTCTCCTCTGCACCCACAGCTGGCAGTTCGAGGAGGGAGAGGCGTCCCTCCTCAGCTCTTGCGCACTTGGTCGCCAGATTGAACAACTCCTGAGATGTGCACAGCTCCTCATGGATAGCGAGCTCTTCCTTCATCTTGATGTCACGGACGCCGTCAGAGAACGCGGAGATGATGGCCTCGTCCGTGACCTTGGGGATCTTGAGGCGAGTGTTGTTGAAGCGCTAGATATACTTCTGGAGGGTCTATCCTGGTTGTTGCTTGATGCAGCGCAGGTCACCCGCAGCCGGCGAGTGGTCGCGAGTGCCTTGGAAGTTGGCGACGAAGCGGTCGCGCATCTCGTCCCAGGAGGAGATCGAGTCGTGATGCAGGTTCAGGAGCCAAGAGCGGGCTCCATCCTTGAGAGCCATGAGAAACTAGTTCGCCATGACTTTCTCATCGTTGTTGGCCGCCTCGATGCTCAGCTCGTAGAGCTGCAGGAACTCCGCGGGATCGGCGGTGTCGTCGTAGCGAGGAGGCAGATCCGGCTTGAACTTGCCTGGCCAGGCGACGCTGCGTAGCTCGGGGGTGAAGGCACGGCAGCCGGCCGTGGTCACTGGGGCCTGCTTCGGAGGTGGAGCTTGGTCTCGAGGAGGTCCGCGCGGCGCCACCGCGGGCGGTGCGCGGTCTTGACGAGGTGGCGTGGGAAGCGTGTGTGCAGCTTCTCGCGGCCGGAGGATTTCTTGGCAGCTTCTCTCTTCGCGCGCGGGCACCGGGCGTGGCGGATCACGCCTTGGGGCCGCGCGCCTTGGTGCCAAGGCACCGTCTTGGGTCAGAGGTGGTGGAGGCGCACCATGAGCTTCATCGCCCGTGGCTGGCTGAGGGTGAGGTAGAGAGAGGGACGGCACCGGGGAGCCCCCTGCGGCGCGGACGAGCTCGGCGACGCGGTCGAGCCACTCCTCGTAGAGGTCGTCGACGGGGCGGTAGCGCAGGAGTTCGTTCTTGGCGAGTCGCGCCCGCGCCTCCATGGGAGCGCGGCGTGCGTGAGACGAAGAACCGGCCGGGGTCATCGATGGAGTGGCGGTGTGGCCGTCCTGCCGCACCGAAGGATGCAGCGAGGACGCCTGTTGCTCGTTCCCCGCCGGGCCAGTGGCAGCATTGGCGGCGGGAAACGGGGAACGACGAGGTGGCCCGCCGACGGGAGCCGTCTGAGCAACGCGGGCGGTGAGGGCAGCCCGACGCTCAGCTCGAGCACGGCGAGCGTCCGCCATGGAGACGACGTAGCGATGGAACGTCGAACTGATGGAAGGGAAGCTACGGCGCACCGCCAGGTACTGGCGCGCCAAATGTCGGATCTGGGTTTCAGGCAAACCCTTAAGGTTCGAACACTGGGGTGCGCGCGAAGTCTTTCCCTCCTACCGATCTACGCCCTAGCTCGCTAAGATCTCGCGGACGAACTCGGCGAACTCACAACGCAAAGAGACACGAGATTTATACTGGTTGGGGCCATCTTTGTGGTGTAATACCCTACTCCAGTGTGTGGTGGTGGATTGCCTCTTGGGTTGATTAAGAACAGTACAGAGGGAAGAACAACCTCCTGAGGTTGAGGTGTTCTTGTGCTTGGTGACTTAGCGGGTGAGAGCTGAATGAACTGCTGGATCAGATCAAGCTAGGATCCCCCCCCTTACTGTGGTAGCTAGCTCTACTTAATATAGGCCCTGGTCCTCTTCCCAAATATTGAGCGGGAAGGGAGCCAACAACGGCGGACAGATTTGAAGGGGGACAACTAGTACAAGCTATCCTGACAAAAGTGGTCTTCGCCTGCAAAAGGCTCTAGTGGTGACGCCGTCTTGGGCTCCACGATGACCTCCGTGTTGCCGTCCTACTGGTCTTGGTCTCGTTGCACCGATATAGCAACATTTGCCTGATGCCTCGGTACTCCTCGCCTGCGCTGGCCTCCTTAGTACCAAGGAGGAAACAAGGACGATGCGCGCACTGGCGCCCGCCTGGCGACCGCCTTGTGCCGATCGTTATGGCTCACGTCACGAGAGCCTCGTGAGGTTTGCCCTGCCTTGATATCTCCGCTCCCCGTGAGCCTGCCTGACTAGGCCACTCTTGAGGAGGTCTTGCGTCGTCCGTCTCGCGAGGGTTTTGGATGCCTTGTTGATGAAGATGGGTCGTACGGCCTGCTGGCTTAGCCACGCCGTGGGCCGCAGGCAGGCAAGTCTGAGACCCCCGTTCCCAGAACGCCGACAGTCGCTCTTGGCTTGGATTTGGCAGGTTTAGTTGTGTTGTTTCCTTTGTTTGGGCCGAGCATTTTTTGTCTTTCTACTCCGGATATTATGTTCACGTCTGCCTGCGTTTGTATCATGCGTTGCACCCCTTTATACTCATTCTACTTCTATCAATGAAAAGAATCCGCAAGCTCATGATTGTTTCTTTACCGTGTGTTGGCCTTGTGTTCCTGTTTTACTACGATATATGTGCAAGGCCACAGCCAGAGTCAATGAAAAAACAAAAAAGGGGTCAATTGTTTGAGTGATACTGAGTACAGACAACAAGTCTGAAACATCAAGTTCACTACGCTGAAAGAACAGTACGTCGTGAGCATGCATTAGGCAGAGGGAACTATACAAGGGATAACTACAGAGCCTGGTGTTCGTACTTCACTTGTCCTTCCGGAATGCCGCCTCCAACCGCTTGCAGTCGACGATGTAGGCGAACCCGTAGGCCATGTTGGCGAGGGTGGCCTCGTGCAGATCGCGGCTCGCCGTGGCCGTAGCGTCGGCCGAGAAGAACACCCGGAAGCCCCTCACGAACGCGTCCCGCGCGGTGGTCTCGCAGCACAGGTTGGTCATCACGCCCGCCACGACCACCTCCTCCACGCCCATCCCCCGGAGCGCCTCCTCGAGCCCCGTGCCGGCGAACGCGCTGTACGTGCTCTTCTCCACCACGAGGTCCCTGGCGGCGCGGCCGGTCCCGGGGAGCAGCTCGGCGGCGGGCGTCCCGGCGTCGATGCGGTCGCCGGCCCACCACTCGGCGAGCGGGCGGCTCCGGCGCTCCGGGTCGACGTGCCGGGTGTGGACGACCGGCATGCCGGCGCCGCGGCAGAGCGCCACGGTGGCGGCGATGGCCGGCATGGCCGGCGCGGCCAGCGACGCGAAGTGGCCCTGCACGTCGATGACGAGGAGCGCCGCCTCGCGAGGGTTGGGGTCGCGGCGGCGCGTCTCGTACCTGGTGTACGACGAGGGAGCGGCCGGGGGCGGCATGGTAGGCGTGGTGGGCGGTGGGATGCTGCGCGCGATCGCCTTAGAGATCACGAGAAATTTGGGCGGTGAGCGGTGCGGCTGCGCTGCGCACGCGGGGAACACGGAAGGTGAGAGCTGGAGGCTTCGGTCCGGGACACGGAAGAAAACGTGTCAAAGCTGCAGACATCCAGGTCCAAGACGGCAGATCCTTCTCCTGGGCACGTCGAGTATGACGGGGCCATGGATGATGCACAGTCGACACGACGCCCGATCAGAGCTGAACAGAGGGATCTGGTAACAGCAATTTCAGCTTGATGACAACAAGCCTTTTCCTTTCGTCTGTTTGCATGAAGGCATAAAGCAAAGCTAATTGTGCTGTAAGTATTGAACAGCTAAGTCCTAGTATGTCACTAATAAATCGATAGAACTGGATAAGACCTGGCGGAAGAAATGCGGAGTCCATAGTATACACGTATTCTTTATCGGTTTCATTATTGAGATATCTTTGCCGCGGCTACCAAGCTCCAAGTAGTTTTAGGAGTCTTCTTGGCTCCATGGGATTAGGCCCAAAGATCTGGCTCCTAAAATCTATTGCTTGTCGAAGAAGAAGAAGAATTGCTAGTTTGATTGGCTCCACAGGACAACTTCTAGACTTCCAAGGTGGACGGTCTGCAGGGCACCGCCGTCGAATATCTCTCTGAATTTGTCACCCTTTGGGAAAGGGTCTCCCATGTCCACTCGACGTAGACATGCCCGACACTATCACTTGAAAGTTGACTACTGATAAACACTACTTGGCGGCAGCAACCTACAAGACGAGGTTCTTTGGCCAGACCGACACATCCATGATTCCGACCATTTCGACGATTTGGGCGCCTCCTAAATGCATGTTCTTCACATGTCTGGCAATAAACAATAGGATTTGGACGGCGGACAGGCTTCAACGCCGTGGGTGGCCAAGTTGTAACATTTGTCCCCAATGCAAGCAGGTCCAGCAGTTGCCCGTCGTCCACCTTCTATTCCAATGCTGATAGATTGTCAGACTTTGGCGCATGATCAAAGCTTGGTTTGGTCCCCATGATGTGCATCCTTCTGATTGAAGTGATGTGCCTTTCATTAAAGAGTGATGGAGCCACAATGCTAACAAAATACCAAATCACGCCACCGAGCGCATAATACAGTAGCCCATAATAGCACAAACCCAATAAATTAAAGGAAAAGGAAGCACGACAAACGAGTGAGTAACTACTCGACTTCTGTAGCTATCAGGCCGGCCCATTCGTGATTTTTTTCAAGAAATAGTGTAAAAATGGGGAGTGCTCGCACGGGGGATCAATCCTGCGATTTGCTGGTTGCTACGCAGTGTTGCCACTGAGCTAACATCAAATTCTTGTTAAATAAGCAGCCGCGGCCTACTAGAAGGAGACGGGTGTTTTTTTTTTGTTTATCAACCTTTTTCTTCTTTTTTGTTTTCTTTTGTCTTTTGTTTGGTTTTCTTATTTCTTCCCCGGTTTCCTTTTTTTCCAGTGTTATCCTTCGGGCTTTTTCTTGTTTTTTGTTTTCGTTTCTCTTTGTTTTTTCATTGTATTTATCCATATTTCTTTTCTTTCTCCTTTTTCTTCGGATTTGCTTTTCTTTCTCCTCTTTCTCCGTGTCTCTTTGTTTTCTTCCTCCTTTTTTTCTCTTTTACATTTGTTTCTTCGCTTTTATTTTTATTTTTTCTCTGGTTTATTTTTATTTCTACACTTTTTTGAATGCATGGTCAACATTTTTCTACACATTTATAAAATATTTCTAATACATGGTCAAAAAATTGTATACATTTTAAACATATTTTAAAATTCTTGATTAATAGTATTCAAATAAAAGTTTAACACTTTTTGAATACATGGTCAACTTTTTTATACAGATTTAACATTTTCCAAACACTTGATTAACATCTTTCAAACACTTGTTCAACATTTTTTTCAAATACTTGATTAACATTTTTATATACACGATCAAATTGATTTCATCATTTATTTAATACATGATAAATATTTTTATACAGATTTAACATTTTCCAAATGCTTGATTAATATTTTTAAATACTTGTTCAACATTTTTTAATTACAGTTTTATATACGTGATAAAAAAGTTCATCATTTCTTAAAATAAGTGATTAACATTTTTTGTATACATGTTCAATATTGTCCGAATGATTGTTCAACACTTTTCAAATACTTGTTCAATGTTTTTAATACTTATTCAAAATTTTCAAAATACTTGTTCAACATTTTGTAAATGTGTTTTGTAATATATTTTTTAAAGTATAAAGAAAAGTACAAAAATAAAGCAAAAAATGAGAACAGAAAACAGAAAGAAAAAAAGGCAGCGGCCTGCCGAGCACGTGGGCCGGGCCATCTCGCGCCCCCTTTAAGGAGTCTGAAGCTAGACTCAATGAAGGAGAGACATAGGGCCAGTTCTTTTCTGTCGATTGTAGAGAATCACGGTCCCAGGAATCAAAATCGCAAAAGAACTCGTCTCTTCCTCAGGAATCATCTGAGAATCGTCAGAATCAGTAGTGTATTTGAGAATCGCCATATATGGACGATTCTAGCGACTCTGGGCTGCTCCGCAAAAGAAAACGATTCGTCCTCGTGGAATACCCCTATTTGACTTGTTATTTACGGGTCAAATGCCACTCTGGTTCTCTCTCGGGCCGGATCTGTTTCGCCTCTCCTCTCTCATTTCTCTCCGCTCGATCCCCTCGAGGCTAAGGTTCGCGCCGGCGGCGGCGACCCGACCCGCCCGCCCGTCCGTCGGCCTTCAGCTCAAATCCCATCCATTGGCGCCCGTCCCGTCCGTCCCCGTCTGCCCCGCCCAAGCCCCGTCGCCGGCTAACGTCAATGTGTCGCCGCCTTTCCCCACTCGCCGCCGGCGCCATCTCTCGCCTCGATCTAGGACCTCACTCCGCCGCGGGTACCATTGCCAGTGCGGAAATAGCTCCTCTACATCGACCCTCTCTCAAATTTCTGCAGTTTTCTTTGTTCTTGTGCACGCAATTTCAGTCTAGGGGTATTACAGACATTTCAACACACAACTCATACAACAATCATATATCATAATCTGCAAAAAGAACTAGACGGCTGATTCTCTTGGCAGCTGATTCTTGTGGGCAGTTTTCCAGAATCAGATTCTGGAGAATCGTGAGCTGAAAAGAACTGGGCCATAGTCGCGCTCGTCAACGGGTGCATGATCGGAGGATTCCCAATGGACGCACGCAGGAGGGCTCTAGCGTGCCGCGTGGTGCGCCCAACTACCGCCACATGTCACGCGCTGGGCACACCCGCGGGAGCACAATTTTTTCTTTTTTCTACACGTGTTTTTGTGCTTTTGGTTTTCGGATTTTGTGTGGTTTTTTCTATGTTTTCCATATTGTTTTCTCTCGTTCAGCACATCGTGTAAGAGCAACTCTAGCAGACCCCACATCCCGTCCCGGCCTGCAAAATAACCGCCAAAATGCGGGCCGGGGCCGGAAAATCTGCACGATCAGACACCGCATCCCGCCCCGGCCCGCAAAAATTTTTGCGGGGCACGGCAAATCTTCTCCCCCAACCTCTATCTTCACGTACTGGGAGACCGATCCGAGCTCAACCCCTATCTGCCACGAGATTTGGCGGGAGGGACATTTTCATGCGCCCTTTCCCGCTCCCCGCACCCTCCGCCACCATTGCCTCCCCTCCGCAAGCTCCGGCTCCTCCTCCCTGGCCGTCCCTCGCCGCCATGGACAACCCCATGCTGTCCCCTGTCACCGTCGAGGTCGCGCCGCCTTTCTCCTCAGCGGATCTAAATGCGCCGCCGCCATGTTAGCCCGTCGCCGTCGCCCAAGCACACGCCGCGCTTGCCGCAAGCGGCAGGCAACGTGGTCGTCGTCAGGCGGGAATCCGGCTGCCCCCGCCGCGATGGCCCGTGCTCTGGGCGCCAACGCGGCAGCGCGATCCCGGCCGGCGGTGGAGAAGGTCGGCAAGGCCGCGGACGTAAAGCGGAGGAGGGTTCCGGCTTCAAAGAAGCCACCTTCTTCATCCTCTCACTCCACCCCCCCCCCCCCAAGGAGGTGCTCAGGCGATGCCGTTCAACGGTGTCGCTCCCCCCGTGAGCGAGGTGTTTGACGAAATGGCCGGAAGGTAAGCGTCTTCGGTCTTGGCGAATTTCTTTCATTTCCGGCATTATTCTCGATAGCTCGTGACTTGTTATCATTCGCTATAGCGGTGGTTCGAACAATGCAACAACCGAGTTCGTGAACTTGTTGGACACGAACGCGGTTGACATTGATCAAGCCCCTTTCGAACCTTTCGACTACAATGAAACGGAGGGCGGCGTGGATGATCATGGTTGTGCGGACGAATTGGAGGAGATCGAAGCGAAAGCGTATGAGCAATCGCAAGCAAAAACTGGGAAAAGCCAAAGATTGAAGAACTACACGATCTTGAAAGATCAAGCTTTGATCCAAGCATGGAGTGCGGTGTCTCTTGATGCATGCACGGGTACTTCTCAAACCGCCAAAAGATATTGGCAAAGGATCGAAGATCAATACTTCCGCATTATGGCAAAGCATCCCAATAGGACTCCACACACATTTCGGTCGCTTCAAGGTCGTTGGGAGAATATCAAGCCTATGTGCAGCTTGCTTGGAGCAAGTACGCAATGCACCTCCAAGTGGCACCGTGGAGTCCGACTATGTGAGTTTGTTTTGCCTTTGTTCAACTTGTGCATCATCATATTGCATCATGGGAAATGATTGATCTAGTGCATCATATCACATTGTGTAGGACAAGATTGCTCAACATAGATATAAGGACATGGAAGCTTCGGAAGGCAGATTCTTTAAACTAGAGCATTGTTGGGAGTTACTCCAAAAGTACGAGAAGTGGAAATTGATCGACAAAGAATCCCCACCAAAGAGAGGCTCACTTACAAACATGGATGAAGATGAGGATGATGATGGCCCAAGAAATTTGCACAAGCCCTATGGCGACAAGAAGACTAAAGAGAAGATGAAGAGAGAGCAAGAAGCATCGAGCTTGAGGGAGAAGATTGATGCCATGGTGCAATCAAACGAGTTGATGTTATTGAAGTCGTTGGAGATCAAGAAAGAGTTGGCCAGGAAGAAGGCAAAAGAGAAGTAAGAAAAATGGCAAATGCTTAAGGAAGAGGAGCTCCGCAAAGCTGTCATTGAGGAGAGAAAAGTACGCGCCTCTGAAAACAAATTGATGTCATTGTTGCTCGCCGAAGAGAACAAGATCATGTCAATGAACCGCAATGACATGGACGACCTCACCAAAACATGGCATGATATGGCAAGGAGAGAAATCTTGAAGAGGAGAATGGTCGCCTCGGCCGGTCCGTGTTCCAGTTCCGGTGATATTTTCTCTGCTCCATATGGTGGCAATATGGATGATTTCGGTGCGGGAGTTGGAACAAGCGACAGAGGTGGATTCGGTGGTGCCGATGAACTTCAAGATGGACTCCATGGCGCGGAGTGAAGATCGACCCCGAAGATGATGCCGGACATGGGCGCAAACCTTTCATGCTCTCTTTTGCGTAATGAACTTCGCTTTTATTTGCGCGCAAACTGTTTATGTCGTTTGATTTTGAAGTTATTTGTGAAACCCTATGTCAAATGGGAATTTTGCAGTTTTTCTGTTTGCGGGTCGTCGCGGTGGTGCCCGAGCAGAACCCGCATAACCGACCCGTAAAAAAGCATATTCCGTGAATATACTTTTTTAGGATCTATTTGGAGAAGGGGGGGGGGGGTTGCATCTGTGCCAGCCCGCATCGGCCCGCAAAAGCGGTTTTGCGTGAACTGCAAATGCGTTTTGCGGGCCGGCGGAATGCGGGGTCTGCTAGAGTTGCTCTAAGAAACCCGGTTATGTTTTCACGTGAAGCACATCGTCACCATGAAGTGTAATTGTGCTATCGCGTGAATTGCAACTGTGCTTCCCACAGATGTGCTTCCTAAAAAGTGAAAATCACAATTGTGCTTCGTGGAGAAGCACAACTATGCTTCCACGTGAAACACAATTGTGTTTTCCGAAAGTGAAAAACATAGTTGTACTTCACACCCTGAAAAGTGAAAAAAAAAACCCTAGAAAACATGTTTCTGTGTGAAGCACTGTTGTGCTTCCGAATTTTTATGTTTTATCTTTGTTAATTTTTCTTTTTTTCCTTTTTTCTCAAAAAGTTTGTGCAAATGTATTAACATAGGACTAGTTTTAAAGATCTTGACGCGAGTAATGCAACAGTGAAAACCATACATGATTCAGATGTAGTGTTAATGGATAAAATGTTTTGAAAAAACGAATCTATGAAAAACAAACAGAACTCACAGGTTGTGATAGTGGGATACTTCTCACCGCCAGAGAAGCTGGGAGTGATCTTTTCAAGAGGTATCTCTTAATTAGTGATTTTGCACAAATAGACCCTAGTCTATACCCAAGAAACAAATAGTTTAGCGGTTATGCCTATTTGATGTGTGTTTCGTTAACTTGAAGGCGTAATCACCGACAGATCCTGAATAAGTAGAGTGTGCCCACCCATTTAACCAGTATTCCAGTTTTTGAATTTCCAGTTCGATTTTGGGAATCTTCTAGAAGGTTCCAATCCGGTTAAACCGGTTTTGATTCTGTCAAAAAAAAGGTAAACCGGTTTTGAAAACCTTTCAATTTTTCCTTCAGTTTTGTTTATGGTTTTTCCTTCTCTTATTTTTTTTTAAATTTGTTCCCAATTTTCTATAGTGTTCACGTTTGAAAATATGTTCCTGAAATTTTAAAAATGCTCGTGCTTTATTTTTCGGAAATGTTAACGCCCACACGTGTGGGCGTTTACACATCGCCCACACGCCTCCATCACCACTCATTTTGTCACGTATGAATAGATGACATCAGCAGAATTTTTTTTGGTTTTCGGCTTAAAAATGTTGTATCTCCTAAATAAAAAAGCGAACTAAAAATCCGTTTTCATCATTAAATCCGTCTCGACGAGATCTTCAAAACTAGACCCCATGTTGATATGTTTCGACGAATTTTTTTTTACCAGAAGTTGCCACGATGTTTACACTGCAGTTGCCATAGGGCTTAAACTAAAGTTGTCATGTGGCAATTTTAGTTTATAGATCATGGCAATTTTAGTATTTTGATGATGGCAACTCCAGTACTTTGACCATGAAAATTATGTTTTGTATGAACCATGGCAATTTTACGTGCATGTATCATGGCAATTTTAGTTTATGGTTCATGGCAAGTCTAGTTTCTTAATTCCCCATTTTATAAATGTCAAAATTTATTTTTAAATGTAGAAAAAAAAATAGCTGAAACATATCATGGCAACTTCAGTGTAAACATCATGGCAATTCATATGCAATAGACATGGCAACTTTTAATCCAAAATTTTTTTCATCAAAACATATCAACATGTGATCTAGTTTTGAAGATCTCATCGCGAGGAATTTAATGGTGAAAACGGATTTTTAATCGGATTTTTCGTTTAAAAGATAAAACATTTTAAAAACTAAAAATCCAAAAAGATTCATGTATGCATGCATGCGATGACGTGGCAATCTGTTTACATTAGAGACGTGTGGTGCGTCTCCCTTCCTGCTACACGTGTGGCAGTTAGCGCGACCCTTATTTTTTCCGTTGGTAAAAAATTATCACGAACTTGTTAACAAATGTTCGCATTTTTTTTCAAAAAATGTCCACTTATTTTTTTTAGAAATACTTTTAAATTTTCTTGTGTTTTTTAACTCGGCTCGGTACAGTCCGTCGCAAATGGGCCGGCCTATGTGTGCAAAACAGAGTCTGTTTGATGCAGGCGTTTCTTCTCGAAAAAAAGGAGCAGTCCGACCAAACCCTAATCTCCCAACTTCCCCTCGGCGGCGAAAGTCCGTCGCGATCGATTCGAGCCGGAGAAGCGGCGGCGCAGGCTCGTCCCCATCTATCGGAGCCGGAGAAGTGACGAGCAGGTCGATCCCGCCTACATGTCTGGATGCGTCGTCCGGAGGGGGGCACTGCCCGAGTTCTCCTCCCTCGCCGTCCGGAACAGGATCGAGGCTGATAATGGGAAGGATGTCCACTCCCTCGCCGTCCAGCACGGCCTGAATTCTGAGCCAAGGGAGCTCTCTCTCGCCGTAAAGGTCGGGCTGGAGGCGGGTGTGGACTTGGGGGACGCGTCCCCGGCCGAGGCGGTCTTCTGCCTCGCCGTCCAGAGGGGTCTCAAGGCCGAGGAGGTCATCCACCTCTTAGTCCGGAGCGGGATAAAGGCGGAGGATGCCCTCGCCATCGCCTTCCGTACTGGCCTAAAGGCCGAAGGAGAGATACATGCTCTCTTGCTCGAGCAGCTGCTCGCCTCGTTTGATAAGCGACGCAAGGACCCTGAACTATGTGAATGGCGGCACCCCTCTTATTCAGTCAGCGAAAGGAAGAAGATAAACCCAAAGTGCCCCTTCTTTCTCTTCAAGATGAAGGCGTCAGCCAAGAAAGCCCAAGTATCATGGTGGCAGAAGCAGTACACCCGCTTCCCTCCGGAGCGGGCAGGGTACGTATACGCCATGCGCGTCGCACGCCTGATTACCGGACCAGACAGACTTCATCTGGAGCAGGCAGGGGAGGGTGGGCAGCCCGGTGCGCTCTCCTTCCAAATCGATGACACGTACATGGGGAGACCATGGCGCAAAGATGGTGTCTTCGAGGAGGGCTCCTCTGTGCCGCTAAGGGAAGTCGCCGTTATCAAGAGGTTGCCTAACGGTGATGGGATATCTATCATGTCCTATATAAAAGGGCTTGGTGTGAAACTTCATGACATTCTCTTTACGTTGCACTGCCCGTCCGCCACCGTGGCCCTGACTTTCACAGAACGATGGTTTTATGTCTCTTCCAAGTTCATGGAGGAGCCACTATATGCCAGTGCTGGTCTTGATTTCATTGACATTGCTGTTCCCCTGGAGAATCTGATCAAGAAACTTTACCAGATGTATGAGCAAGACGAGCAAGAGAAAAAGACCATGCATGAGAAACAAGATCATGATGATACAGATACAGAGGCGATGATGCAGCAGCAAAAGGAGCTAACGGTTCAGGCGGAGGAGCATGAGAGGAACAAGTTGGAAGAGCTGCAGAGGAGGAGGGCCGAGAGCAAGAAACAGAAGCACCGGCGTAAGGAAATGAAGGAGGCAGCTAATCGGATGAAGGGGGTAGCAAGAACAGAGGAAGAACAAGATGATGCCTTTTGCACCCCGACATTTCCCCTTCTGGAAGAATCTGATTGGGGGAATCCATCGGAAGAGGAGCTGTCCCAAAGCTAGGAATGCATGCTATTGCATCAGGAGACTACGAAACCTACAGAGTAAATTGTGTGATTTTGACTGCTAATATTTGATAGAAGTATAGAACCATACTTTTCGCTCACTTGTGCTGTCAAGTAATTCCTGTGAACTCACCTGCATTTACACCTAAAATATACTATATCTGATCATTCCTTGATCTAGTAACTTACATTGTGAGTCGGTGTGACCTGGATTCCCTCCATAAGACAACATTAGGGAAATACAACTTCACTAATGAGGCGGTAAAAACAATCTGAATTACTGAAATGTGTTGCTCGTCTGCATTGTGTGATTTTCGTTTCATCAACTGCAGATTGTGATATATGGCATGTTCTCACAGTTCCAATGGTGATGAAATGATCCCTTATGTTTATATTAATATTGTTGCCTTTCTGCGTAACATATAAACCCCAGCCATGGCTGAATGGATTATGTTTCCACTACACAGTTGGGACATGTGTCAGATGTCAGATATTTTGGCCAACTTCTCTGCTTTTTAATGTGCATCCCCTTTTAGTGAAATTTGCATGGGTGTGGATAATTATCATGAACCAGGATGCTTGATTTAACCTGATCGTTGATTGATATTCCTGCGTACTCCTGAAATTAGGTGTTCATATTATCATATACTCCCTCCGTCCCAAAATATAAGAACGTTTTTAACACTAGTGTAGTGTCAAAAATGCTCTTATATTATGGGACGGAGGGAGTAGATGTCAAGTCAAACTGATTGTGTTGGAGCTAAATAGCTCAACACGTTCTCGCTGCAAATGATATGAGCTGTCTTAATTCGTGTCAAAATAAATCTGTGCTGGCCTTGTGTTCCTGTTTTCCTTTCTGAACAGTATGTGCAAGGCCAAATCCAGAGGCAAAAAAAAAAGGATCAATGTAGTTATTTTGCGCTTGCAGTCGACGATGTGTTGGCGAGGGTCGCCTCGTGCAGGTCCCGGCTGGCCGTGGCCGTGGCGTCGGCCGAGAAGAACACCCGGAAGCCCCTCACAAACGCGTCCCGCACGGTGGTCTCGCAGCACAGGTTGGTCATCACGCCCGCCACGACCACCTCCTCCACGCACATCCCGCCGAGCACCTCCTCGAGCCCCATGACGGCGAAGGCGCTGTACGGGCTCTTCTCCACCACGAGGTCACCGGCGGTGCGATCGAGCTCAAATGCTCCTATGTGAACAGTAAAATCAAAAAAAAATCTGTGGTATATTTTAAGAAATGTTTGTTGTGCATGCAAAATTTCATCATGAAATCACATTGGTGAAAGTCGTGGCAAAAAAAACAATATCAGAGGTACAAAATGTAAACATTTTCAGAGCATCGATTTTGTTTTTTTATCACGTCTTCCACCAATGTGATTCCGTGATGAAATTTTGCATGCACAACAAACATTTTTTGAAGTATGCCAAAAAATTCAGATTTTTTTTATTCTTTTTACTATTCACACCAGGAGTATTTGTACCCGGGTGTAGAAACTCCACATCCAGAAGACTGCACCAATTACAGTCGGAACAATGGCTACCCTATTGTCCAATCTTCATTTTTCAAACACATCAATTCTAATTTTATAATCTCCCCCATGCTGTCTTCTTTATTATTTCAAGAGCAAGGCTTAGAAGTGCCTCATCCACAACCATTGATCATTTTTAGTTAACTATCACAAGGATGATGATTCAAAGTTTCTAGGATGGTGGGACTTGAGGCCAAACCATACAGTTTACTTTCAACTTCTCTTGTTGATATTTTTGGCACATACTTAATGAAATATGTGTTTGTTCTTATATTTGTTGCACCAGATGCATGCATTAGTTTTATGGAAATTGAAATGGAAAACACTTGCGTCTGAGCACTTTGTGATCCTCGTAATAGTAAGTTTGTAATAAATTTTGGAACTTCCCTGAAGGTTGAAGTCAGCAAAGATAGCATATACACCTATATTCAAATAATTGTACATAAGTGTCATCCAGGATTGAACCAAAGCTATGAATGCACATAAGCAAAAGAAGTGCACACCGGACCGCTTCAAGAGACGCGCCCATGGTGTGTCCTAGCCACTAGTTCGGTTATAACGGGAAGCAAACAAAACAAATTCCCTAAGGGTATTTGGTGCTTACCCCAAGTGGGTACTTTTCTCTTACAGGTAACTTTCATGTTGTTTGAACATATATTCAATATATATTTGAACATAAGTTCAAATTCAAATATAGTATTGATTTAAATTCAAATGCCCAAAATATATCCTTAAAAATGTTCATTTTTTTGGTTTGGACCAAACCCTTGCCAAAATTATTAAACATTAATTAAGGAAATTTTGGTTTCATCGAATGCAATTTTTCAGGGTTCTTGCCCTTCTTTTAGAAATGCACTTTCGAGGCTTTAAAAATCCCCAATTCAAGTTTCAAAAATTGAAGGATGATGCATGATGCTCAATAATGCAACTAATTGCCACAATTTACACTGCAAGATTCTAGGGCTGTGACATATACTTTATGGGTTGGTGGCTCTCGATCCATCAGCATGTCATCTAGTGCTTCAACTCGACTTGATGGTGGCAGTTACGATGAGTATGTTACACTTGGTGCTTCTTCCTTGTTTTGTCTTTATGGTCTTTTCTCCAACCATACGACAAAGAAACGGTTTCGGTAGCCCGCCTTACAAAAGGTGTATCCATAGTGCATTCTACGATCTAAGTTTCTTAAATATTGCGGTGAATGATTTATGTGGCTCTCAATTTTTTTATAGCGAAGGTTTTGCATGTTGGGTGTTTTGTAAACTTTTCACCAGGAGACAACAAACTTCAAAGGACCTAGAGTTACTTTTGTTTTTTTCATGGATCTTTGTTGTTCATATTTTCTCAGTTTGTTAATATAATGCACCCCCTTGTGTTATCTGTGAAGTTCGGTGGTTTGGTAAATGAAAGCCTCTGTGCTCAATTATATGGATGTGTTTCAGGGAATGAAAACGATATGGTTTTGTTGAGTTGGACCGGTGATCGCTGTTTTGTACACGAACGCCAGGGCCCGCAAGTAGGCAGTTGCAGATACGTGCTGCCACCCTCTGCCTAGGGTCTGCAGGACCGGGACCGGCATTTTGGAGAGTCTGATGTAAGCTGGGTACAATGGCCCAATGACTATAACAGAATGGAAGAAGTATGTCCACGAGTATATATTGCACTATGAACGTCATTATAACAAAATATACATAGAAATGTAATTTATATGTACAAATAATGTCTGAATACATCATTTATATGTGATAATATGATACAGATGATAATTACATGGTGTATATGTAGTGAAGTTCCAATTTAAGTAGCTAGTAAAGAAATTTAGTGTGGTGTCACCAGGGAGGAGGGGGGCTAGAGCTCCCTCTGCTATCATAAGGTGGGCCAGGGTTATCAGTTAGATGTTCATCGGTAAAGTTATTTTTTATGTTTATCTTTTTTGATGGTGGTGGTGAAGCTATTTTGATAAGCTCAGAAGGATCATTAGTTCACTTATTTTCCAAGCAAGGACCATTTTTGCAGCGCCAAATTTTCCAGAGCACAAAGGCAATACCAACAGTGATTAGAAGTCTCATGTTTCGAGAATTTCTTAAGCCAAACATAAAGAGACTATGCGAGTTAAGCTCGATTGCAAACTAGTTAACCAACAGCATTTACCTGCAAAAAAAACTGAGCATGTAAAAAACAAACGTTGGGCTGGTCGTGCATGGTACACGAAACGCATGGTCGTGCATGGACAACGCACTCTTGGTCAGCCTCAAATGCTCCGTAGGTTAGAAAAAAGCACATCTCGGTGCAGTGGAGTACTCCCTCCGTTCCTAAATATTTATCTCAAATGCTCCGTAGGTTAGAAAAAGCACATCTCGGTTGATTCATCGAACAGTTGTCGGACATGGTGAGAATAGTAGTAGCGGATGGTACCTGGCGAGGTGGTCAGAGGACAGAGGTTGAACGAAGACAGAGGAGAAGCGGGGTGGAGCCCTGCTGGAGCGCTAGAGGTGACGGAAACACATAGTTGCTGCAAGGATGTGGCATGGTGGTGGAGCGGCGGCGAAGACAAGAGAGAAAGAAGGTGTTGTAGGGTGGAACCCTAGATGGAGATCTTTCACGAATTGGAGGGGAAATCCCCAAGAACACGAAGAACACAAGAGAGGGAAACACTCAAATTAACTAGATCCAATCACACATATGCTAGATCCAAGAACACACAAAAGGTCAAATGATCCAAGGACAACAAAAGAAAGATACAAGGTAACTAGTTCATCCCAATCCTATGAGGAGAGAGGTCTTGATGATCCTATGACGGGGATCCTTCCCAAGATGGGGGCTTGATATCCACTAGGGATCTTCTCCTAGGAGGTCTTGATCTCCCAGAGGAGTGGCTACAAGGAGCAAAGCTCTCTAATGTCTCTCATATGCTTTGCTATCCCTCTAAATGAGCTAGGGAAATAGTATATATAGTCTAGGGACGAAATAGAGGGAGAGGGGGATACAAAGGTCCAAAATGACCCTGAAAACGCAAACACACTCGGATGAGTCCGGGCACCCGGGGTAAAGGGGTCCGGGCACCCGGACCAGTCAGAGGCGCCGGGCGAAGGAGGACCGGGCACCCGGTGGACGGGGTGCGGGCACCCGGTCCGGTCAGGGAGGTGGCGCCCTTGGGGCTGTAGGGGCCGGGCACCCGGGGGGTCCGGTGCCTCCCTTGCTTGGCGCTTCGGCCGTCCTTCTTCCTTCTCTTCTCCCATGCGTGCTTGCATCTCCGTCCTCGACTCTTCACGGTCTTCTTCTTGATACCTACGAGTGCATAGAGTTTCCATATGAGGTAGAATCCGACTCTCGTGTGAATCCGAATGAAACTCGAAGAGGAAAGAGTTCACCTTGGTTTCCATGGCGCGTGCGCGAGCTCTCATCGTAGGTCCTCTCCGTGCTTGCGGTGGCGGTGTGACGTCCATGGGGATGGTCGAGGGATGCTCCGCATCAGAAGGAAAGAGCGAGAACAGAGAGGATGGAGTCGCGGAGTCCGGGAAGGGCTTTGGGTGGGCCGGGGGTGTCGGACTCGTGCGTTTCGCGTGTCCGGACTCCCACAAAGCTCCCCCACTTTTGTCTCCGGAGGTGCCCGGTGTTGGTTAAGACGCGGTATTGTTCTCAGTTAGGACAAACGCTTTTGCTTTGTAGTTTTGTTAGCCGTTGGTGGTTGTATTTGGTCTTATCTGCTGTGGTGTTCGTGCTACGCTCGTTGTTCGCAATGAGTACGCCTAAGTGTACTCTTAAAAAAAAACTTTTATCTCTGGTTTGCGAAAGAAATCACGTCGGACCTTCCCACGGGCTAATACAAGCCTGCGTTGGATGACTCCCAACCTCCCATAGTTTATACGAATGCGGGCATGCCATATTGCCCCTAAGCTGCTACTGAGCCATCGGGAGTATGGGATAACACGAAGTGATGGAGCAAAAAAGTTTCCGAAGCAAAATGTTGTAAACAAATGGATGCGATACGTGAAAGATGGGGATGCTGCTCGCCTGCTCAAACAGAAAGCGAGCAAAGGCAATATCCAAACGGTGGAGCTGCCGTCACGTGCAATGTGAATGCGATTGAATGTGGAACAGAAGATGGTGGTGCGCCGTTGGAGTGGAGGGTGCGAATGATCAGGGATCAGGGTGGGGCGCCTCGACCCAACAGCTAATCTCCGCCTGTCGCTGGTCCAAGACGAAGAAGATCACACGCATGAGGATAAACTAACGCCCGGAGAAGGAGAAAAGGCGGCATTCGCAAGACAGAGGAGCGCCCCACCACGGGTGTGAATTGGGAGATGCCTTTGTGAGCCGGGCCCATGGAGGCATGATCAGCGCAGCAAGCCTTCATCATTTGACTGATGACTGACGGTGCTCACTCGCAGGCGCCTAGCGGGAAACAAAGAGGGGAGGGGCTAAAAGCCGTCAAAACGAAGAACCTGCAGCAGCCTGGGAAGAAACGATTCTCGCTGTCTTGCACGCACGCACGCGCTCCACCAAAATTCGATGGATGGATGGATGGATGGAGACCAGCCCAACTGCGCGCAAAGTAAAGAATTGTCCGTCCGTCCGTCGTATATCCCGGCGAAAAAAGCGATCTCCCAAATGTAGGTCACCAACCACGGCTACTTTGCAGGACCGAGCATTGAAGGGCATCTCAGATGGAGATACCGAAGCCAGTCCAGATAGATAAACCCATCCATGAGCCAGGTCCACGGCCGCCCCGCTGCCCCCACCCCTCCACTACCGCCTGCCGCCCCCTTTCCCCGCACCGCCACCACGCCCGGCGTCCAGATCACGGCGCCGGGGAAGAAGAAGAAGAAGTACAGCCGCGGTGCACGGCGAACAGGGAAGTAGATAGAGGGGAGGGAAGGAGAGAATCTCCCACCACCCAGCAGCAAAGCAACCCACGACAGACGTTGCGTCGTCGCCACAAACATCTTCACCGAATATCCATCCACCCGCCCGCCAGCCGCCAGCCTTTACTGTTAAACCAACTGCCGCCCGCCCCGTATTATCCGGTTTCCCGTTCCCGCACGAGTAATACTGAAGACAGACTGTTTATAAACCCCATCCCGTCCATGGGATAGATATTTGGGAAGGAATCCCGGTAGGCCACGATTTCCCCCGGCCGAAAACCGATCGCGAGTCAAACTCCGGGCGCATATATTTTTTGTAGTATATGGGCGGATCCGACGCAGCCCCAGCCGCAAGGGACGACGCCCAGGTCGTGGTGGTTGTGGGATCCCCCGTCGACGGCTCCCCCGCCCCCGCCCCCTCCGACCCCCCTCTCGCTGCCTCCGCGCCGGCCTCCACGCCACCGGCTCCGGCCCCGGCTGCGGCGGAGGCGAAAGCTAAGCGGGAGCTCCCGGCGGCTGCTGCTGCTGCTCCGGCCGAGAATTTAGCGGTGGAAGGTAAGCAGGTGGAGGCGGCGTCGGCGGCTCAGGCCATGGCGGTCACCGTGGTGCGGGACATCGAGGCGGGACCCGAAGCCAGCACCAGCGGCTTCGCGGAGGAGAAGCCTTCCTGGTTCACCCCTAAGAGGTACTACAGTACTACTACTGCTGCTACTAACCCGGGGCATAGCGAGATTGAACTGCAGCGTTGGCTTCGTAGTAGATTTGAACTGTTCGGTTGCACCGGTTTTTCCCTCTGCGGACCTCTGGGACGGGTTTGATATCGAATTGGGGCGATTTGGCTGTTTGTTTTGAAAATTCTGGGTTCTCGCGAGCTCCAATTGAGCTGCCATTGCGTTGATTTGAGCTGCGAGCCTTCAGCGATGCCAGGTTGAGGTCAGATGGGAGCGCGCTAGGAGATTTGGCCAGTTTGTTACGCTTGATAACAAATCATTGCTCACACTACTAACAATCATTAGTGATATATGTGCTGTATGATTCCATCTCCTTAACCGAATTTTCTCTTGAATCTCTGCTTGTTCCTTTCGTGACTTCTGGTTTTAGTATTTGTCCGTTTCTCTATGTTGGCTTGCTTTAGTGCCGTGGACCTGCGTTTTGTACTAGTTTGGCGTTGGCGTGATGCAGGTTGTTCCCGTTTGTAGTGGTCTTCAAAACGTTTGTGCGCGCGTGGGCGTTATTTGGTAACGGGGGCCCAAGCCTTTTTTCTAACGAGATAGTCTGTACTCTTTTGATATGCATTCAGAATTGCATAGTAGATTTGTTCTCAATTTCCACAAGACGGAGTGGTGATTTGGTTGTTCTCCTGTTGTTTGGCACAGTTGAGCTTCTTAGTATATCATGTGCTCCCTGTGGCTCCGACTTTTTCTAAGTTTTGGGCCTCTTCAGCGTGACATTTAGAGGAATTGGAGGACATGGATGCAATGTCAATAATTTCACGTTATGCGGGTCTTGAGTTCAAAACTTGCTAGTTATGCAGACTGCAGTAGCAGTTTAGTGCATGTGTGCTCTGTCTCGCCCTGGGCATTACCATTGTCTGAATTTAGCAATAATTTCATGTCTTGTGGTCTTGGTTCAGATATCAGAAGCTGCAATTTATGCAAATTGACATACTCAGCCAGATTTTGTTTTCTTATTGTAAGAAGTCCCTTTAGGCAGTGGTTGGGTTAATTACATTTTATGGTTGCAGATTACTTGCAATGTTCTGCATAATCAACATGCTAAATTACGTTGACCGGGGAGTAATAGCAAGTAACGGTGTCAATGGAAGCCGTGGCAGCTGTTCTGGTGGCACATGCTCATCTGGTTCTGGAATTCAGTAAGTCTCACCAGAAGCATTTCTACAAAATCTGGCATTTCTCTTGAACTTAATACACTTGCTGCATGTCTTAGCTACTATAAGCGACAGCTTAGATCAGGAGAAATGCTCATATATTTTAGTTCGTTGCAAGTTGTTATATACGGAGTACACAGTAAATTTGTATGTGAATTCTTTTACTCTTTTATATCTTCTCCTGTATTTGCTTTCCTGCCTGCTATCCGTATGTCGTCATTTATAGTATTTTTATTATTTTTTCATAAATCATGCTGGCCATCTTATTTTATCATGATATCTTTTGTTTATTCCTGATTGACCTTAGTTATACCCACTTTACTTTGCTTTAATTGATTTTGTCGCTACTGCCCATAAAGAATAAGGAAGTATTAGGTAGGGATGACTGGATTTGAACCTGTGACATGTTGTACCCAAAACAAACGCACTATCAAGGCGCGCTACATCCCTTTTCCAAATAAATTGCTGTGCACAATTCCTGTCTTCTTTCCACGTAATAATTTTCTTCTTTTCTATCTCATGCCATGTTCTCTACAGGGGTGACTTCAATCTTAGCAATTTTGAAGATGGCGTGTTGTCCTCAGCATTTATGGTAGGGTTGTTGGTGGCTTCCCCTATATTCGCGTCATTGGCAAAAATGTTAGTATCCTATGGTCCTCTTTTTAATGTACTATTACTTCATTTCTATATATTGCTCATTGCAGTAGGAAAAGATATTACGGATGGACAAATATTCTTCAAACAATAATACACACTACAGATGAACATTGTTTTAATATGGTTTAATGCGAGCCTTTAAGGGTGCTATTTTTTGCATGTGATGGATTTCCCCCCCTCCTTGCAGACACAATCCTTTCAGGCTTATTGGTGTTGGATTGTTAGTCTGGACTATTGCAACAGCTGGCTGTGGGTGCTCGTTTGATTTCTGGTCAATTACTATATGTCGCATGTAAGTATTTGCTTCATGTTAATATTTCAGATCTGTGTAATTTTAAAAAGACTCCTAATCCTTGATCTATTCTTACAACATTAATTAGGTTAGTTGGTGTTGGTGAAGCTTCGTTTATAAGTCTCGCGGCTCCTTTCATTGATGACAATGCACCAGCAGCACAGGTCCTGTTATTCTTGTGATGCCTTTAGATTTCTTAACGCTGATTTCTGTGTATATGGGAACATATCTTGTGTTTGCTTGGGTTTGTTTGTATACCCGAGTCCCATCATGACGCATCATTCTGTGGGAAATAATCTACACCTTTGCACATGTATTATGTTTACACTTTACAACGTGTCAAGGATATACATGTTCTTACTCCGAATCATTATATATCACAACAGAAAGAACAAATTGTCAAACCCATGTCATTGAGGCAAAATTCTACAGGGGCCATTCAAAATATGTTAAATCAATACAGCACATAAAGACCATGTAATCCAGGATTTTAATGGACCACTCGTCCGGTAATTGCTTTTGGAGCCCGAGCTCATAAACTCCTGCATGAACAGCATTATTTTTCTTTTAG
Source organism: Aegilops longissima (assembly GCA_021605205.1). Taxonomy (NCBI): domain Eukaryota; kingdom Viridiplantae; phylum Streptophyta; class Magnoliopsida; order Poales; family Poaceae; genus Aegilops; species Aegilops longissima. The sequence continues at coordinate 617,049,184 of CM038677.1, read as the reverse complement.
TCCAGAGCACCACGAATGTCATTTGTTCACAAAACTGTGCACGCACCTAGAACACTTGAGTGCCAAAAAAGAATCAGTCTTTTTTTTGCTTTTTTTTCGAATTTACTGTTCATGCGGGAGCAGAAATGCTATCCTTATCACTCATCAGTCTATTGACCCGACTAGCTTAGGCTAAAAAAAATCTTCACCAGTTGCTTCTAGTTGTTAAATTTGGTGAATGGATTGCTCCTTGAATAATGCATACATTCATGAATCATGGTGTTATGTAGTTTTATGTTTGCGTAGGAGGTTTTGCTTACATAGTACTGTTTTTCCTCATGTCTTATGTTAGTGAACAACTAACATTGCTGCTAATTATGTTACCAGAAAACTGCATGGCTTGCTATGTTCTACATGTGTATACCCACTGGGATAGCACTGGGTTATGTTTATGGTGGGGTGGTAAGTCTTCTGCTACACTCATTTTTTTCTTGCTTCTTGGTTTTGCCTCAAATTATACAGGTTGAGTAACAGATGCATTACCAGTGTAGCTTGACCTTGCATTGTTCAAAATTATCTTGCATCCATCAGGTTGGAAATAATCTGCACTGGCGTGCTGCTTTCTGGGGAGAGTCAATTTTGATGCTTCCTTTTGTCATTTTGGGCTTTGTGATAAAGCCACTAGAGCTCAAAGGTGTGGCTTTGTTTTATGTATTACTCCGTATTTTGCTTACCAGTGTAGACAGCTACTAGTTTCTGTTTTGGTATTCTGGCACCCTAACTATCGGTGGTGATTTTTTTTACCAGGATTTACTCACAACAAAAAGACAAAAGAGTATGGTCCAATGCTCAGTCCGGAGCTTCAAGATGAGACAAGTACGTCCCTTTGCTCTTTACAGTCTGATCCTGTTACACCATCTCTGCCTTAAAAAGCGCTTGAATACTCAAGGTTAAAAATCACAATTTGCACCATTCAGTTATTTGAAGAACTTATTACACCATCTCTGCCTTAAAAAGTGCTTGAATACTTCCTTGAAAGGTTGAAATCACAATTTGCTCCATTCAGTTATTAGAAGAACTTACCGTTCCTCTGCACAGATGTTCTTACGGTACAGGAGTGGAAAGCACTTCAGAAAACATCTTCCAAATTAAATTCCTTTTCTTGACTTCTATTTCTCTTTGCATGTTATGCTAAAATATTGAGTTACAGGGCTACTTCTGTGAGGAGTTGAACCATGATAATATGCTTGACATTCTATGGTTCTAAGGATCTTAAGCATTTTTATTTTCAACAGGAAAACAACCTAAGGGCAGAACTGATGATTTGCTTATCATTCTGACTTTATTTTAGGGAAGAAAATATAGTAACTAACTTGCAATCATGTATCCTAGATGACCTTGTTCATTTGCTTAGGGCTTGTTCATCAAAGTGTACTATCATCGACATTTCTGGATACATCATCATACCGAATTGAATTTGCCTCCTCCTGGCTGCTGGGATATGTAACTTCACGGAAGCTCAAGCGCCAGTAAACACCACCTTGTTCAATTGCTAATTTTTTCCCAACCATTCCAGATAATAACGGAATAAAGCAGGGTGTGCCTGCCGTAATTGAGGGCCTTGCAGAAAAGCTTCCAGAAAAGTCTTCCCTGTAAGCACCTCCTTTTCTGTGTTTATTCTTTGCTAGTTGGATCAGTGTCTTGATCTTATATCTTCATACAGTGCTGTTTCTCTCTAATTTTTACCGGAATATACAGCACCTTTTCCTTGTTGGTGATCTAGGTAAAAGTGAATGTTGTAGTTACTTAACTGATGTGCTAAACTATTGCAAATTGATAAGCTTAGTAGCTTACTTGCATTAACTTAATACATAATGATTTGAATGCACATTTTCATCATGCAGCTCCAGTTTCGGGAAGAAAGTTATGATTGAAATCCATCATTTTGGGGAAGATATGAAAGAATTGCTACAAGAGAAAGTCTATGTTTTCAATGTGTTAGGTCAGATCTTCTTTCACATGTTATGCAATTGTTTTAACTCTATTATGTTAGATACTTCCTTTTTATACCGAACATGAGGTTTTTAAATGCTAAACTTAGCTGTGTTCAATGCACTGTACTTCATCCTTAATGGTAGACAAGAATATAGTATGCATTTAAATATATTTTAAACAACATGTATAAAATTCGGCATAAATGTTACTGTTAATCCATAGTTAAAAGGCCTGTCATATTAGTCACATCCTTACCGATTTGCTGCCAAAATTTGTTGTCATTTTTGCCCTGATTCCTAATTCTGTAACATAACTGTTGTCCTGCAAAAAGCAATCAAGTGCGTGGACACCTCCAGTGCTCGATTCCATTTTTCTTTAGAGTATAAATAGCCAAGCCAACAACTTCTTTTGGGAAGTAAAATACATCTTTTCTAAACGAAGTCTTGCTGTGGCTATAGATTCTTCATTCAGCATTCAAAATTAGGGCAATAAGGTTCTCTCGTGGTACATTGCTTCAAATGGATCCTTATAGTTACTTAGTAACACATGTCTTCCACACCCAAATTCGAAGTTTGATTGATACTTCTGAAATACATTTAATTTGCAACTCTTTGTTTTCAAGTATAGTCTTCTGCTTGTAACTGGGGTAAATTTAATTGTACGATTCCAGGTTACATCTTCTACAACGCTGTCATTGGTGCCTATTCCTATTGGGGCCCCAAGGCTGGGCAGGCCATCTACCACATGGTAATTCCTTGCAGTCTGTTTTTCCGATGCAAGGGCGTGCGATTATTTGAGCATTGATTTCAATTTGGTTAACTTTATGAAAGCCCAAGTCTTCTGGTTTAGTGTAGCCTAGACCTAACACAATATTTATATTATCACACTTCAATACATTGCCATTTCACTGGATAACCTTTCATGCTGAACTTGTCATACCAGGCCAGTGCAGATCTAATGTTTGGCGGCATAACAATAGTGTGTGGAATATTTGGAACCCTTGCAGGGGGTTTCATCCTTGACAAGATAGACGCTACAATTTCTAATGCTTTCAAGGTAAGAGAAAAAATTACAATGTAATATTTGCGTTGTTTGCCTTCTAACTTATATTTGCGAAGAAAAAAACCCAGTTTTTTTGTCCAATTGTAAGGTATGTTCTCAAATAGCTTGATAGGTGTGTGGTTATTCTATTAGCACGGATGTTTACAGACATCTTAAGTTGATGATTTTACGTTAGCTTTTAATTACTGATTCTAGGCTACTGACATCCAGATGATTTTGTTTCTTGTTTTGCTAATGACATGCAATCACTAGTTAATGTGCCGTTCTTTTTGGGAATGTGCCTAAGATTAGTTATTATCACTGCCTGTTGCCTTATTTGTTCTTGTTACAGTATACGTGGATTGCACTTAGCCCTTTCCATCAGTTCGGACTTTTGGTTACGTTGGCTAGTGCATGAAGCTTAACATGGTATCAGAGCCCAAGGTCTCGAGTTCAAGTCCTGGCTTTCTCAATTTATCCAAAAATTGCTGGTAGCTCCCCTTTGTGTCCACATATAGGCCTCTTGGTCATACGAGAGCTCTCTTCCGGTTGCACGTGTTGACTTGTCCTCCCCGTCACACGTGAGAGGGGTTGTTACAGTATATGTGGATTGCACTAGCCCTTTCCATCAGTTCAGACTTTTGGTTGTGTTGGCTAGTAGATGAGGCTTAACAGTTCTTTAGGACAATGACACTCGACCATTAAGTAGGCATGGCCAAATTTTCGTGTTTATATACCAGCCAGCATGATGTTGAACATGGGTGTGTTATACTTATGTCTACTGAGTAGTACTCTCTCTATTCACTATTATAAGATGTTCTACTCCCTCCCTCAGGTACTTGTTCTTTGTGTTTTCTCAGGGAGTAACTTTTTTCTGATTTGGATGTATATAGACGCATTTTAGTGTGTTTGTTCATTCATTTTAGTCTATATTATAAATTATCTAAAACATCTTATATTTGTGAACGGGGGGAATACATGCCAGTCATGTAAGTCTGGAGGCTGGAGCAATGAAGCTAAAGGAAGCTGTATATGCTGCTTACTACTGTATTAATTATGTAATTTTTACTTCCATTGACGTCATTTCTTTTCTTGTAGCTTCTTTCTGGCGCAACTTTCCTAGGGGCGATATTTTGTTTCGGTGCTTTTTGTTTCAAGAGCCTTTATGGATTCATACCCTTCTTTTCAGTGGGGGAGCTCTTGGTTTTTGCAACTCAGGTAAATACTTCCTTCGCTTAACTGTTCTCACAACACTTTACATTCTGACTCCTAGTACGTAGCTGAGCTCTGAAACTATTGTTGCTAATTTCAGAACTCAAAAAAGTGTAAAGTCTTATTTTATTATGTTTATTATCTTGGTTACCACTTTTGAAAATATTTATATGGGAAGTTAGTCTAGTTGCTGTACCGGTATTGGATGTAAAACGGACAATGTTTCTAAACAACTTGCTTCTATTTTTATGTAGTTGTCGTGCTGCTAAGTATTTCAATATGTTGTAAATGCAGATGCACTCATGTGCCTAGTTAAATTCTTCACATATATACTTACCCTTTGAATGTACAGGCTCCAGTAAACTACATATGCCTTCATTCTGTGAAACCAAGTTTGCGGCCATTATCAATGGCTATGTCTACTGTTTCAATCCATATATTGGGTGATGTGCCTTCTTCACCCATTGTTGGGCTTATTCAGGTACTTGTTCTTTGTGCTTGTTCGCAATGAATCATATAGACAAATAATTACTGGCTCAGCAACTTAATTGCCCATGTTCTGTGTATGTAATCAGGTCCATTATTTTCATGTAAATGAGATCACCCCTGTATGCAAATGTTATGTTTACATTGATATCCAATGATTGTCATAAAGGATTTTTTTATACATAAATACATTATTTCAGATCCCAATATTTATGTGTCCTCTAGTACTCTATTAGTGCCCTAGCAGATGTTGATGCATTACAGGCTATAGCATTTTAGTTGCATCCAGCACTACTTGGATGGTGATACTTTTCAATTTTCAGTATTGTTGCATCGTTGAGTTGGACATTGTGTTTTTACTGTTGGAACTTTGATGCAGGACAAAATCCATAACTGGAGAGCAACGGCGCTTATGTTAACATCCGTCCTCTTTCTTGCATTTGTATTTTGGTTTATAGGTATGTTTTCTTAGTATATTAATTATATAACTTCATTCATATAATGTCTGGGCAGTATCTTATGTTTTCACTTACTACTGATTAGAAGGACTACATAATGCTTGCCACTCTAGGAGCATTGTACCGTTTCTACCTCTCGAGATTCCTTCATGTTTAGAAGTCATATGCACGCATGATTTCAGATCAAACGAAATCACTACCATGCTGTACATTGAAGTTGCTTATCCTATAATAAATTTATAAACATCTAGTATCGTGCTTGGAGAATGAGATTCATTTGATGTGCATGAACCTAACAAAGTTATCTACTTGAAGGGTCTAAAGCATTTCTTGTGTCCCCCTTCGGTCGCAAATTGTTTAGTCTAGTTAGTTGTCCCAAGCAATAGAATAATTATGATAGGAGAAATCCAATGAAATGTGTCATCAACTACGAGCAGATCATGTGGTCCGGGAAACATAGTTTCAAGGAGACTGGTAGGAGCAAATGCATTCATTAAGGAGAAAGTATTTCGGAGATTTAAGGGTATAAGAAGAGTTGGGATGTCTAGAAGTAATTAACTTGTATTGTTTGTTCACTACTACTACCACCACCACCACCACCTACGCGAACATAATCATATGAACAATGCATTCTGTGCCAGCTGACCACTATTAAGTGTGTTTGTGATACTTCACTGAAGCTGAGACATGTTCTCTCTTTGCAGCCATATTTTTCCGCAGCGTTGATCGTTTCAGTGAGCAGAGTGAGCATGATATTCCTGCCACTGAAAGATCAAACCTCAGGCCATTGCTTGATGACGGAAACGATGAAGCGCGCACTTCTCAATGATCAGTGAGGTCATCAAGCAAGATGTCTTTTTCTTTCTTAGCTGGATTATTTCGGCCGTGCCAGCAAGCATGTGAAATGTAAATTTGCATGTCTGTTGGCTGTATCTGTACATAAATCATTTGCTCTCTTTGTCTTGCCTTTTGTGTACAGACCGTAGATGCTGCAACAGAGTATGTATCATTGGTGTAACTTGGTTGATTAGAAAGGGTGGGTAATGTTTGCACATGTTAAAAATTTCTTCCGAATTAGTCGGATCTGAAGCTAGAATTGATTGTCCGGTCTCTACTTCTCTAGCGTGGTTGCCAAAATAGATCATGTGGATGGATCTCCCATTTATTCACTGAGCTACAGTAGTTTTTCTTTCCATATGCGAGGTTATTGGAAGTACTAATAAACATGATAAAATTGCTTCAGCCACAAAGAAGGTACACTGAATGCACATGGGATTGAGTGCCCAGGGTTTATGGTCCCAATCATTCTCCATGCCGCTCGTACATCTGGTAGGTCATCGGAATAAAAGTAACGGGCGCTCAACTGCCGACTGGAGTGGCGATGTACGCTGCACAAGGAAGACGAAAGAGGGTTGTAGCGCGATCATGACCCGGAACAACCAATGTGGTCCAGGCTGGGCGCAACAGCAACATGTCGCGTCCGGCGAGCCGTCAATCCCCCCGATGATCCGCTTGCGCAGCCGCGGCTCCACCACACATGAACGCGAGCAGCGTCCCGCAATCCAACTACTACATGGATCGTTGCTAGCCGCCGCTACCACTCTCAGCGCTTCATGGACAATCGCCGTCCGTCTGCATCGCACCATCGTAACCTGGCCTTTTGTTTGAAAATGACTCGTAGAAATCTGTTTATCAGTCTCGCTGAATATCGGCTGAAAATGACCTGATCCGTAGCTGGGTCTCCATCAAACCATCCCCATTTCCAGGGTAACAGCATCCATGCAAGTCTTTTTTTCCCTTTCTTTGCATACGGACGGTTTGCATGAGCTAGGCATGACAAATGACAATTGAGAGGGCCTACCCGAAGCCAATGGAATGCAATGCGAATGCGGCATGACAAAAAAAATTGTGAACCTTTCTTCTATGCAGATCAATGTTACAGGCTTGAGCAAGGTGAGGTGAGATAATAGAGCCGTCCGTAGAGGCGAGAGCTACCGGACGAAGACCCCCATGTGGCCTGCCCCCCAATGCCTACAGTGCACAGTGCTCCTGCTGCAGTGCTCCATGCCTGTCCCTGCACGGCTGCAGTGCTCCTGTCCTCTGCACTGCACTGCACTTCAGACTTCTTGAGCCAAGTGCCCAAGTGCCACATTCAGGTTTTCAGGGTCAGACTTCAGATACCTCCATCTGTTTACGTACTTCCCAATAATTGCATATGGAGCTCCCCAAAAGCTGAAACCTCATGTTCAAACCCGCAAAAAAACCGGCCACCTCATGTTCAAGCTGGACTTATAATTTTCGTCACAATTCCTTGTAAACTATTTTTCATCAGAGAGACATGTATAACCAACAACTTCGTACGTGCATTTTCGACAAAGTCAGTGTATTTTCCTCATGCAGAGTCGAACATGTAAAGCAGCTTCATATGCGCATTTTTTTCCTGACATGCACACTCAGAAATGTGTATGACTTTGTGGTACATACTTGTGACGTATCAGAGCCAGAGGGCCTAAAAAGAATATACAAAGAAAAATGCACATGAAACTCCAGCCCCTTTATAAATTTGCACCCCACAGGGCCAGGGACCAAGCGGACAAGGCCCTATCCATCCATCCCCATCAAATCACCTCCCCACACACATCTGTGCGCCACCCGAACCAAAGCTCAGCCACCAGCAGCCATGGCATCTCGCGACGCCGCCACCTTCCAGCTCTACCGGCCCATGGCAATGCCGACGGCGACGCCCATGTCCCAGACGATGGCAATGCCCGGCTTCTCGTCGGCCGAGGCCGCGGACGACGCCGTGGTGGCGGTGCCGGTGCCGGCGCCGAGAAAGGCCGGCGCGGCCAAGGGGGCCAAGGACCGGCACAGCAAGGTGAACGGGCGCGGGCGGCGCGTGCGCATGCCGATCGTGTGCGCGGCGCGCGTGTTCCAGCTCACCCGCGAGCTGGGGCTCAAGTCGGACGGGCAGACCGTGGAGTGGCTGCTCCGGCAGGCCGAGCCGTCCATCCTGGCCGCCACCGGCTCCGGCACCACCCCGGCCGTCTTCTCCTGCTCCTCGGCGCCCTCCGCCGCCGCCGTCTCCCTCCTCGGGAAGCGGCCGCGCGAGGAGCACGAGCACGAGGCGGCGCCGTCCTTCTGGGAGGCGCTGCAGGCCCGGCCCGTGCCCTGGGGCCTCTCCCCTTCGCTGGAGGCGCAGGCGTACGCGTCGTCGGTGGCGCAGGGGCACCACCACCACCTCAACCTGCTCTCCGCGCTCACCGGCGCCTCCAGGCGGCCAGAGGAGGAGTCCCGGTGACCGCCGGCCCGCGCCTGTCTACGTGATCGCATGCGCCGACCTGCTTGCTTGCTGCTGTGTGGTGTGGCTTGCCCTACGTACTTTCGCATTTTCTTTACCTCCCTTTCTCCTTTGCGTGCACCGTGTGTTTTCTTTTGCGTGGTTTTTGGTCTGGGGAAGAAAGAATGGAGAATCTGAGCAGCATCAGAGATTCCAAGGTAGCAACTGTAGATACAAGCCAGTAGATCTTACCACCACTCCATCTCGTCGGATTTGTGATTGTGCTTGTCACTAGTTGTTACTACAGTGTATTACGCCACTGCCACTCCCTGCTGTCTGTGACGAGACGATTGATCTATCTAACACAGTGCCACTCGTGTACCACTCGATTGTTGTTTTGCTTCAATGAAGTCCCTCTATCGGTAGGAAAGGCTCTGGTGTGGTGTGATTGGCATCTGCGGTAACTGTCCAACAATGATGGAACGAAATGACCCATTTGGCGCACCTCCATCACATTACGTACATGGCAGGGCTGCGCTTTGCTGCGAGACAATGATTTAGATTGATGTTTAGTAGATTTACTTTAATCGTGGGTTCGCTTTTATCTCTGCAATACTGCTGCCGCTGGGGCAAAAGCTGCCGCCGCTGCTCTGCTAACGGCCTCTGCCACTTTGCCCTGATGAAAGGCTCGGGCTGTTTTCTGCGGCCATTATTGGTGCCAAGCTGTAGGCCATTTGGCTGAAAGAGAGCTGCCCTACCTCACCTGACGGAATGCAGATCTCTGCACTCTGTCTACACCCCCCAACGGTTTACGTTGCCACGCTCGCAGATATTAAGTGCTCCATGTAAATTTCAAAAAAGAAGAGAAAAAAATAGCGCTCCACGTTACAGAATACAGTTAGTGTATCCAGCATTCGACGCGGAGCATATTTTTGCTGCGGCTCGAGAGGCATGCTTTGCTCTGTGAGACTGTGACTGTGACCGCCGGTTGCACCAACCTGCCTGTCCTTCGCGTCCGGGCTGGTTGGTGGCGGCCAGCTGCGTGCTCTGATAGGCTGATCTGAGGTGGGAACCAGCCTGTTTGTCCCCCACGGTGGCAGCCACCGGACGAGGGTTGGGTCAAAATCAATACGGATGGAGCTACACTCTCAGCATGGGTGCGAGGAGGAACGGGCTTTGTTGCCCGTGATCATCATGGTTTCTTTCTTAGAGCAGGAGGCTCAAGGTACGAGGGGATAATTGATCCGTTGGCACTTGAACTCCTTGCATGCAGAGATGCGCTTTCCTTGGCATATGATATGGGGCTACATCAAATTGAAGTCGAAACAGATTGCCAGGAGATCATATGGCTGTGGGAGTCACCGCAGAAATCGTCATGTTATCATCTCTTAAAAGAGATTGAAGTGTTGAGTATTTTTTTCCAGGGATTTAAGCTACGGTTTGCCAACCGGCGTTGTAATACGGTGGCTCACCGGGTAGCTAGACATTCTTTAGAACTTTCTTCTTCTCAGCTCATGTATGAGACAATCCCTGGGTGACTGGCTGATTCTTTATCGTCAGACATGCTAGCGCCAAATGAATAAAAAGCCAACTGGCGTTTTAGCTTCAAAAAAAAATAGATCTGAGGTCTCTGGACTGGATGGATATGCCCGGTGACTTAGAGCAACTCCAACACGCCAATCCGGGGCGCCTATTTGGTTCGGCACACACTAAAAAGTCGGCCCAATGCACCGACCCAAACGGACGCATGGCCGCTTTTGTCCGACTGCCGATCCATTCCCGACCCAATTTCGAGTCTAATTTGCGTCGGCGCAGACACGAAGCGGGCGCGCTCCTATTCCTCTCCTTGGCCTGCTAGTCGGTGACACATTGGCCATCCTCTTCCACCCATAGCAACAACAAGCCCTCGCCCGCCCCACCCCGTCGCCACTGCCGCCCATTTCCGGTGCCTCTGCTAGCAGCCCGTGCCGACACACCTTCCCCCGTTGCCGCCACCTCCCACGTCACCGCCACCACCGCCTCACCAACAGGCCACCGCTTCCCCCCCTCCCGGTCCCGCGTCGCCGCCGCGGCGAAGCCGCCTCGCCCAACCAGCTCCTTCGTCCGACACCGCCCGCTGTCCTGACGCCGACACGCTTGTCTGACGCCGCCAGGCCAGCCACCTGATCCAGGGGAGGCGCGCATCTCTTCGTCGGCCAGCTTCTTCGTCGATGCCCGCAAGTTGTTCGACAGTTTGTCTCAAGGTACAAAATGGACTCCGCCGACGAGTTCTTTTTTTCACAATTTCCTGTGCGACTCCGATGATTCCTTGTCCGATGATGAGGAGGAGATGTTGACTGCCGTATTAGTCCATGACCACCTTAATAGGCAGCGCCCGTTGTTCCGGGGCTCAATCCCGGGCCATATTCCGACGTTGAATCGCAGCCGAGAGAGCGACCATTTCCTTCTTTGGAAGGACTACTTTGCCACAACCAACCTGTTGTTCAAACATCAGAATTTCCGTCGGTGTTTCCGTATGGCTAGGCATCTTTTCAACCATATTAGAGAGGGGGTGGTCGGATACGATAATTATTTCGGGTGCAAAGAGGATGCCCTTGGAAAGATTGGCTTCTCATCTTATCAGAAATGCACTGCAGCCATCCGGATGCTTGCATACGGAGTGCCTGATGATCTTATTGATGAGTACGTTCATATGAGCGAGTCTACATCTCTAGAGTCCATGTACAGGTTCTACAAAGCTGTGATTGTCGTGTTTGGCCCTGAGTACTTGAGAGAGACGACTGCTCAAGATACAACCCGCTTGTTGGAGATGAGTTGTTACGCCCCCGATGCGGCTATATCTCCCACGTGTCGAGGCACGACTTAGAGGCATAACCGCATTGAAAGCAATGTCGCAAGTGAGGTAATCTTCACACAACCCATGTAATAATTTAAGGGAGAAAGGTACATAGTTGGCTTACAATCGCCACGTCACACAGTACATAATTAAACATACATCATTCAGAGTACACTCAAGGTCCGACTACGGAACCAAAATAAAGAAGATACCCCAATCGCTAACACGGATCCCGAATCGTCCCAACCGGGCACCACTATCGATCATCTGGAAGCGACACATAGTAACGACCACGTTCCTCGTCGAACTCCCACTTGAGCTCGGTGGAATCATCTGCACCGCCTCATCGGAACCTGCAACTGTTTGAAGTATCTCGTGAGTCACGGGACTCAGCAATCTCACACCATGAGATCAAGACTATTTAAGCTTTAGGGAGGACATGGTAGTAAAGTTGAGCTGCAGCAAGCGACTAGCATGTATGGTGGCTACATCGCAAAAGAGAGCGAGAAGAGAAGCAAAGCACGGTCGTGAAACTAGTATTGATCAAGAAGTGATCCTGAACTACTTACGCCGACATAACTCCTACACGTGTTCACTTCCGGACTCACGAGAAGAGACCATCACGGTTACACACGCGTTGATGTGTATTTTAAAGAGGTCATCTTTGTGTTATCTACAACCGGACATTAACAAATTCCCATCGCCTCATAACCGCGGGCACGGCTTTGAAAGATATTACCTGCAGGGTGTCCCAACTTAGCCCATTATAAGCTCTCACGGTCAACGAAGGATTATTCCTTCTACCGGAAGACCCGATCAATCTCGAATCCGGACTACAAGACATTTCGACAAAGAATAAAACAAGACCAGCAAGACCACCCGATCGTGCCGACAAATCCCGATAGGAGCTGCACATATCTCGTTCTCGTGGCACACCGGATAAGCTAAGCGTCAGAACCGACGTAATCCATGTTGCCAAGGAATGGTCCCGACGGTGCTCTAGTTTGGACCAACGCCGAGGAGCACCGCCCGGGGTTTAAAATAAGATGACCCTCGGGCTCGCGAAAACCCGGGGAAAAGGCTTAGGTGGCAAATGGTAAAACCAATGTTGGGCCTTCTTTGGAGGAGTCTTATTCAAAGCGAACTGTCAAGGGGGTCCCATAAATCACCCAACCGTGTAAGGAACGCAAAATCAAGGAACATAACACCGGTATGACGGAAACTAGGGTGGCAAGAGTGGAACAAAACACCAGGCATAAGGCCGAGCCTTCCACCCTTTACCAAGTATATAGATGTGTTAAACATAGCAGATATATTTATATATTGTGATATCCCCAACAAGTAAACATGTTCCAAAAAGGAACAACATCTCCATGTTCCAACAAGGAACAAATTTCAGCTTCACCTGCAACTAACAACGCTATAAGAAGGGCTGAGCGAAGCGGTAACATAGCCAAACAACGGTTTGCTAGGAAAGGATGGTTAGGGGCTGACATGGCAATATGGGTGGCATGATATAGCAGGTGGTAGGCATCGCAGCATAGGCATAGCAAAAGAGCGAGCAACTAGCATAGCAAAGATAGAAGTGATTTCGAGGGTATGATCATCTTGCCGCAATGTTCTCGAGTTGTCGAAAGCCCGATCCTCAAAACGTTCTCAACAGGTTCCTCGAAAGCGTTCTCGTCTCCCGGCTCTACCCAAAGCAACAACAACAAGGAACCACAATAAATCACGGTGCAATGCACAATCAACATGATGCAACATGACATGAAAAGCAATGATGTGATATGCAAAGCGTAAGAGCACTCCGGAAGGTAAATGGAAAACTAGGCATCATCTTGGCTAACCAAGCATGCCATCGGAAAGATGAGGTGATTTCGGTAGGAATCGATATAGAGATCACCGGAAACGGATGCACGGATTGGATATGACGGGCAAAACAAGAATGGTGAGAAACCTACGATAACAGCATGAAGAAACAAAACCATGCATGTGCACAAAACTAGCTCATAGCACAAATCAACTAAATATGCACAATGAAAACAACACCTAACCATGAAGCAAAAGGACATGATCACAAACTTGCCCAAATGCAAAAACCAAAGACACCACTGAGTTGGTGGGATTTTTCTACCCCAAAAACATATATAATATGTTAGGGTTGCATTAGGGAAATCATCACAAAACAACAAGTTAAAATCTGCCTAAAAAGGAAATAGACAGAATAGGCAATTTCCAGATTTGGAAAGGTCCAGATTTGGACTTGCCCAAAACAGAAATGGAATCAGACCAGGTATGGAAACGTGGGGGAAATGGAAAAAATATGCACAGAGGAGGCTGACAGGGTAGGCCCACTGTCATAGAGACAGAGGTTAACAGGTTTAAAAAAAAAGGGGGGAGAAAAGAGCCCCAGGGGGGATTCGAACCCGGGTCTCCCCGGTGGAAACCCTACCCTGCTACCACTGGGCTGGTGCGCGGCTACTGACAGAGGAAAGGGCCTCGGCCTCTAATTCTACTATCGCAGAAGAGGCGACCGGAGGAAGCGCAAAACCAGTAAATAAAAAGGGGAGGCGCGCTGGGTTCGAACCAGTGTCGCCATGGTCGCAGAGCAGGGGTCAACCAACTCGGCTAGGAAGGGGGTTCGCACGATCACGAAGCTGGCCACTTGACCAACACTGCCGGGCTGATCTAAAATCGAGAAGAACACCGACGGTGCCGGCGGCGAACAACGGCGGAGGCGGGGTTCTGCGCCCTCGGATAAGGCTAGGTGGGCACGAAGGGGCACCACGGACCAGGAAGGGGCAAGCCCGAGCGTGGCTAGCAGCAACTACGCGCGGAGGCACTACTCTGAACTCCAAAAGCTCGAACATGCCGGAGCACGGTGAGCGCGACAAAGGCACGGCCGGACCCTACGCTACGGGGAACTAGCGACGACAAAGAAGAGCAGGGAGGAAGGGGTTTATACCTCCTTACCCTAGGACACGGAAACGGCGATGGAGACGGGCTGACGGCGACGAGTTGGAGCTCTGAAATTCGCCGGATCTCCTGGCCGAGAAGAAGACAGAGCAGTGACTTCGGTGAACTTGGCGCTCCGGGACTCCGTAGAGGACGTCGTGGACGTAGTCGACGACGAGGAAGAAGGTAGACAAGGGCCGCCGGGTCGAGGTGGCCGGAGAGCGCGCCGGCGACGAGGCCACGCTCCCAGATGCGCTCGGGAACTAGCGGGGCGGCGATCTTGGGGGTTGCTTACTGGCGGGCGGCGAGAGGGAGAGGGAACCCTAGCGCCGATTTGACGCGAGGGGATAAGAAGGGGGCTAGGCGACGGGACCGAGCTCGTGCTCTCCGTGCTCGGGTCCCCATGGCGCTGCGAGAGGAGGGGGAAAGGTGGGTGCGAGCACCGGGCGCCACGCCAGGGGGCCGGGCGATGCCACGTGGTCGGGATCCATCGGGGGTAAGTGCGGGCGCGGGTGAGCGAAGGCAGGAGGAGAGAAACGCGTGCGGGCTGCTGCGCCTCTCTGGGCTGCGGGGCTGAGGAAACTGGGCCGGCTCGGGAGGCCGAGGCCCAGGTGGGGAGGAGACTGCTGGGCTGCACTGCTGCTGCTTCCTTCTCTCTCTTTTCCTTTTTCAAAAATAAAAAGGAAGAGAAAGAAAGTGCAGAAAGAAAGGAAAAGATTTAGAGTGAAAGGAAAATATTCCCACACTCCTGGAATTCTCCTCTATTTAAATAAATTGAAATGGACATTTTTAAAGGTAGAAAAATAATGCAAGTTTGAAAATATTTCAAACTTGTGCCATTTTTGAACCTGACCATAGCAACTTCAAATGAGGAGATTTTTGGGCAGAGAGGTTTAGTGCAACAAGCAAGATTTTTAGGGAGGAGATGAACATTAATTGAGAGAGGGAAAAAATATGGCATTTGAAAGAGAAGGAAGTAGAGGAAGGAGGAGATGGTAATGCAAGATGAGAGGAAACATGCAACCACATAACATGCAAGGAACACCACCAAAGATATGACAAGAAGGGAATGCAAAATGACAATAGGCACAAATGCAATATGGCAAAAAGCAAAACAAAGAAAAAAGAAAACCCACATGACCAAAACAACAAGAGGCCAAGCATGACAAGAACCCACAAGACTTGGATGAGGTCAAATTGATATATTGCCCAAAAGGGAAGTTTACATCCGTGGTGTCACAACACTCCACCACTACAAGAGGATCTCGTCCGAGATCTAGGACCGAAAGAACTCCGGTACTCGAGCGGAGGTGATCCTCGCGCCCCGGTAGCTTCTCGGTCGAATGGTGTGACCACTTCACTTTCAGGAATTTGATTGACTTGTTGCGAGTCTTGCGCTCGGTTTCTTCAAGAATAGCAACGGGTGCTCACGATAAGAGAGATCTTCTTGAAGGTCAATCTCTTGAAGTTGATAGTGCGTTCAGAGTCTTGAAGCACTTGCGGCTGTGACACGTGAAACACATCGTGCACGCTTGCAAAGTTGGATGGAAGCTCAAGTTCATAGGCGAGATCGCCTCTTTTCCCAATGATCTTGAAAGGACCCACGTATCTAGGGGCAAGCTTCCCTTTGATACCGGGCGACGAGTACCTTTCATTGAGAGACGCGGAGGTAGACATGGTCTCCGATTTCAAAAGTCACATCACGGTGCTTATCATCATAATAGCTCTTCCGGCGCGATTATGCGGCTTTGAGATTCTCACGAATGACCTTGCACATTTCTTACGCTTCGTGATCAAGTCATTGCCAAGAAGTTGGCGTTCACATCTCTGCACCAATTGAGAGGAGTACGGCACTTTCGCCATAGAGAATTTCGAATGGGGCCTTGCCCGAACTCGCTTGGAAGCTGTTGTTGTAAGAGAACTCGGCATATGGAAGACAATCTTCCCACTTCATACCAAGGAAATGACACAAGCCACGAGCATATCTTCAAGAATTTGATTAACTCGCTCAACTTGGCCACTTGTTTGAGGATGGAAAGCTGTCTTTGAAACGAATGTTGGTGCCCATGGCCTTCGAAAAGACTCCCAAAACTTGGAGGTAAAGATGCTGCCACGGTATGAAGAGATCACTTGTGGAATGCCGTGCAAGGAGACAATCTCGAGGTGTATAGCTCGCCAACCGAGCTGCAGTGATGGATTCTTTGATAGGAAGAAAATGAGCCACTTTAGTAAGCTTGTCAATGACAACGAAGATAGCATCATTTCCACGCTTGGACTTTGGAAAGCCATCCACGAAGTCCATTTCAATATGATCAAACTTCCATTCAGGAATAGCAAGAGGTTGAAGGAGACCAGCTGGTCTTTGGTGTTCGCTTTCACTCTTCTCGCAGACATCACACTCATTCACGAATTGAGCAATCTCTCGCTTCATTCGAGTCCACCAATATGACTGCTTGAGGTCATGGTACATCTTCGTACTTCCGTGATGAATGGATAGAAGCGAATTGTGAGCCTCGCTCATAATGACTTTTCTCAGATCACCCTTTGGAACCACAATCCGGTCCTCAAAGAACAGAGTGTCTTTGTCATCAACATGGAAGCACTTGTACTTGAAATGCCCTTGTCGATACCACGCTTCACTTTCTTCACCATGGTATCCGAAGTTGAGCCTCACGAATCTGATCTTCCAAAGTAGGAGAGACTATGAGGTTGGCAAGAAAGCCTTGAGGAACAACTTGAAGATTCAGCTTGCGGAAAGATTCACAGAGATCCGGCCGAAAGGGCTTGAGGATTAGATCATTGCGATGAGGCTTTCCCGCTCAAAGCGTCGCAATGACATTGGCTTTGCCCGAGTATACTCAATACTTGGGTTGTACTCTTGAATCATTTCGACCCATCGAGTCTGCCTGAGGTTGAGGTTAGGCTGAGTGAAGATGTACTTGAGACTCTTGTGATCAGTGAAAATGTCCACTTTCCTTCCCAACAAGAGATGTCTCCAAGTAATCAAAGCATGAACAACTGCCGCCAACTCAAGATCGTGAGTGGGGTAGTTCTTCTCGTTGGGCTTCAATCGCGAGAGGTATAAGCCACAACTCTCTTCTCTTGCATTAACACAGACCGAGACCTTGAAGGAAGCATCACAGAACACTTCATAAGGCTTGGATTCATCAGAGGAGTCGAACAGAGCTGTGACGAGTTTCTCTTTGAGAGTCTTGAAAGCAACGCCACACTCGGAGACCGACATACTTCACCGCTTACGGAGGAGGTTGGAAAGAGGCTTTGCAATCTTGGAGAAATTCTCAACAAATCTTGACAATAGCTTGCAAGACCAAGAAAGTGCGGAGCTGCTTGACATTCGAGGAGGTTCCCAATTGACAATTGCGGACACCTTCTCGGGATCAACAGCGATTCCTTAGGCGAGATGATATGACCAAGATAAAGCACTTCATCAAGCCGAATTCACATTTGGAGAACTTGGCATAGAACCGGTACTCTCTGAGCTTGTCTAGCACCAATCGCAAATGTTTGGCATGATCCTTCTTATTCTTGGAGAAGACCAAGATATCATCAAGATAGACCAAGACGAATTCATTGGTGTAAGGATTGAATATGAAGTTCATCATCCGAGAGAAAGTTGGAGGAGCATTGACGAGGCCGAAAGACATGACAGTATATTCATAAGAACCAAAGCTTGTTCTCAATGCTTTGTCTTGGGAATATCTTGTTCACGAATGCGAATCTGATGATACCCCATACGAAGGTCAAGCTTAGAGAACACCGTAGCACCTTTGAGTTGCTCGAAAAGCTCATTGATGTTGGGAAGTGGATACTTGTTCTTGATTGTCTTCTTATTCAATGGACGGTAATCGACGCAAAGTCGGTCGGAGCCATCCTTCTTCCCACAAAAGAACACCACAACCCCAAGGAGATGAACTCGGTCCGATCAAACCCAGACGCTCTTGTTCATCGAGCTGCTTCTTCAATTCCTCAGCTCATCAGTCCAAGCTTGTATGGACGCTTGCAAACGGGTTCGATGCGGGCTCAAGATCGATAACGAACTCAAGCGGCCGATGAGGAGGCATACCGGAAGCTCTTCCGGAAAGACATCTTGGTACTCACAAACGATCGGAATCGAGAGATGGCATTCAATTCGCCCTTCTCATTGAGAGAAAACAACCGAATGGTCTCATCTCGAGAGGCATAGATGATCACATCATTAGAAGAATGAGTCAATTGAATTTCCACAGCAGCACAATCAAGTCGAGCTTTGTCTTGATAAAGCCATCCATTCCGAGAATAAGATCAATGTCCGAGTCACCAAGAACAAATGGTTTAGCCGAAATCTATAATCACCCATCTTGATAGAAACATCCGAATCCTTGTGGTAGCCCTCATAGAAGAGGCGGAGAAACAACTCCCAAGGGTTTATCTAACATTTCGAAATGAAATCATGCTTTGCAACAAAAGATCTAGACATGAAACAATGCGATGCACCAAGATCAAATAAGACTTTTGCAGAATATCATTAATCGGAAGATTACCCATGATCACATCGGAAGAATCCTCTGCTTGAGCTGCATTCATCATGTTCACCCTTGCGACTTTGGATTATGCTTGACCACCGCATTGCTGGAAGATTTCACAGGAGGAGGAGGCGAAGACGCCTCGTTGAAGCACTTGTTCAGATAGTGACCCTTCTGCGACACTTGTTGCAAGTGACCTCGAAAGCGGACGGTGGTAAGGAGCACTTGACCTTGGAGCTTGAGAATTAGACTTGTTCGATAGCTTGGGTTGGGTGGGTGGGAAGATCCACGTCCACCTGAGTTCTTCTTTGGTAAGGCCGACGGAACGGAGGAGGGGCGGATAAAACTTCTGCTGCTTGGCTGCCACTTGAGAGGACGAGGAGGACTGAATCGCATCCTGATTCTCTTCTTAGAAGCCTCGCATTTGAGCTGTGCCGCTTCTTGCTTGAGTGCCATGTTGTAGAAATCATCGTACTTATCTGGCTCAAACAGCACAAGAGGTAATTGCAGATCCTCTCTCAGACCACCCCGAATCGATAGATCATACTCCTTTCATCGTACATCTTGCTTAGCAAAACGAAAGCGAAGCTTCGAACTGGATATTGTATTGATAGATGACAAGGTGCCTTGCTTGAGATTGCGGAACTCCTCACGCTTGCTCTCAACAACACTCTTCGAATGTGATGAGCTCGAAATCACGGCGGAACTCATCCTGTAATGACACGACCTCCTCTGGAATCTTTGTATTGCTGGAACCACTCAGCAGCTTGATCCTTGAGTTGAAACGATGCAAACTTGACAAAGTCCTCGTGTCCGACATTGCTACATCAAAGTGCTTGCAGATGTCCACTAACCAATCATCGGCGTCGTGGCCTCGACACGTAAACCGAAAGACTTCGTGATTAGCGAGAAACCGATCGAGAGTAGCAAAGTGTGGCTGATTGTTGCCTTGACCTTGATTGCCTTGATTGCCTTGATTGCCTTGCCCTCGAGTGCGTTCTTGCAAGAGCTGCAAAATCATCGAGCATTGGCATTGGTGGCTGCCATAATAGCTTGCCACGCTTCTGGAGGCGGAGGTGGAGGTGGAGGTGGAGGGTTCGACTGATCCCCATCATTGCGGTCCGGGTTCAGACGCGTTGGCGGAGCCATCCTGAAGAGGGTGACATCCGTTAGTCCTTTGATAGACAAAAAGATAAGTAGAATCAACGGATAGAAATTGCAACATATAGTCTTCACAATAAACATTCGAACAAGTATGAACGAATGAATTCCAAAGTTAATCATCACACGTCCAATAAGTGAGAAGCTACTTAGATAAAGGATATGGAAACAACAACTGACTTAGAAACAAATCGAACATCACAATTGAAAACAAAAGGTTGGCTTCTAGAATGAGCCGGAACAAACACATGATAGAGATTTCGCTCAAAGTGTTCGTGGTGGGGCTCACACGGGCACGACGTATAGCGGACGTCACGAATGACTAACAAGGCGTCCCGAATCAGCATAGCCAAGGATTCTTTAAGGCGTCTCGCGACCATCAGAAATCGACCGTGAAAGAGCGGACCACTAAACGTTGAACCCCAATCTCAAATCATACATCATCCGGAAAGAATATCCCGTAAGCTACTAGAATTCCCACCTATAAACTCCCAAACTTTACGGTTATGCAATCTGGTGTTGGGGATCAGGGGACACAAAATATATCACCCAAACTAACAATACCTAGATCCAACCAGTATCCATCCGTCAACACATAACCAAGAAATCCTCGGAAATCGTGTACCTCGACCTTGAAAAACATCCGTTATGCAAGTCATGGCAATACTCCCTTTTCGCCACGATCTTTGGCTATCGGGGTTATCTCACCAACAACTGCACAAAAGAGATTTCGATGTCGGCAAAACTCGTATTCGAATCGCAACGATAAAATTGTGACGACAACACCTCGGAGCTCAACTCCCGGGACACCGCCACAACCCCTAAATGTCGAGGCACCAAGAACAATGTTCCGTCACAAAACCATCGAACGATTCCAAGATACCCACGTGATCCTAAAAAATTTTAGTGAAATTTGAGAAGAGAAGAGTCAAAACTCTCGCCAGATACCTCACCGTAAGGTCAAGGGACCGGGAAGCAAAAGAATCCTACTCTCCGATATATATAATCCTAAGACTCAAAACATTTTCCATTCTAGACTCAACAACGCCGACAAACAATCTAGTAGGGGCTCCTAAGTCGGGAAGGCTCGATTACCAACTTGTTACCCCGATGCGGCTATATCTCCCACGTGTCGAGGCACGACTTAGAGGCATAACCGCATTGAAAGCAATGTCGCAAGTGAGGTAATCTTCACACAACCCATGTAATAATTTAAGGAGAAAGGTACATAGTTGGCTTACAATCGCCACGTCACACAAAGACATAATTAAACATACATCATTGAGTACACTCAAGGTCCGACTACGGAACCAAAATAAAGAAGATACCCCAACTGCTAACACGGATCCCGAATCGTCCCAACTGGGCACCACTCTGATCATCTGGAAGCGACACATAGTAACGACCACGTTCCTCGTCGAACTCCCACTTGAGCTCGGTGGAATCATCTGCCCGGCCTCATCGGAACTCTGCAACTGTTTGGAAGTATCACGTGAGTCACGGGACTCAGCAATCTCACACCCGCGAGATCAAGACTATTTAAGCTTTAGGGAGGACATGGTAGTAAAGTTGAGCTGCAGCAAGCGACTAGCATGTATGGTGGCTACATCGCAAAAGAGAGCGAGAAGAGAAGCAAAGCACGGTCGTGAAACTAGTATTGATCAAGAAGTGATCCTGAACTACTTCGTCGGACATAACTCCTACACGTGTTCACTTCCGGACTCACGAGAAGAGACCATCACGGTTACACACGCGGTTGATGTGTATTTTAAAGAGGTCATCTTTGTGTTATCTACAACCGGACATTAACAAATTCCCATCTGCCTCATAACCGCGGGCACGGCTTTCGAAAGATATTACCTGCAGGGTGTCCCAACTTAGCCCATTATAAGCTCTCACGGTCAACGAAGGATTATTCCTTCTACCGGAAGACCCGATCAATCTCGGAATCCCGGACTACAAGACATTTCGACAACAATAAAACAAGACCAGCAAGACCACCCGATTGTGCCGACAAATCCCGATAGGAGCTGCACATATCTCGTTCTCGTGGCACACCGGATAAGCTAAGCGTCTGAGGACCGACGTAATCCATGTTGCCAAGGAATGGTCCCGACGGTGCTCTAGTTTGGACCAACGCTCGGAGGAGCACCGCCCGGGGTTTAAAATAAGATGACCCTCGGGCTCGCGAAAACCCGGGAAAAAGGCTTAGGTGGCAAATGGTAAAACCAATGTTGGGCCTTCTTTGGAGGAGTCTTATTCAAAGCGAACTGTCAAGGGGTCCCATAAATCACCCAACCGTAAGGAACGCAAAATCAAGGAACATAACACCGGTATGACGGAAACTAGGGTGGCAAGAGTGGAACAAAACACTGGGCATAAGGCCGAGCCTTCCACCCTTTACCAAGTATATAGATGTGTTAAACATAGCAGATATATTTATATATTGTGATATCCCCAACAAGTAAACATGTTCCAAAAGGAACAACATCTCCATGTTCAACAAGGAACAAATTTCAGCTTCACCGCAACTAACAACGCTATAAGAAGGGCTGAGCGAAGCGGTAACATAGCCAAACAACGGTTTGCTAGGAAAGGATGGTTAGGCTGACATGGCAATATGGGTGGCATGATATAGCGGTGGTAGGCATCGCAAAGATAGGCATAGCAAAAGAGCGAGCAACTAGCATAGCAAAGATAGAAGTGATTTCGAGGGTATGATCATCTTGCCTGCAATGTTCTCAGAGTTGTCGAAAGCCTGATCCTCGAAAACGTTCTCAACAGGTTCCTCGAAAGCGTTCTCGTCTCCCGGCTCTACCCAAAGCAACAACAACAAGGAACCACAATAAATCACGGTGCAATGCACAATCAACATGATGCAACATGACATGAAAAGCAATGATGTGATATGCAAAGCGTAAGAGCACTCCGGAAGGTAAATGGAAAACTAGGCATCATCTTGGCTAACCAAGCATGCCATCGGAAAGATGAGGTGATTTCGGTAGGAATCGATATAGAGATCACCGGAAGCGGATGCACGGATTGGATATGACGGCAAAACAAGAATGGTGAGAAACCTACGATAACAACATGAAGAAACAAAACCATGCATGTGCACAAAACTAGCTCATAGCACAAATCAACTAAATATGCACAATGAAAACAACACCTAACCATGAAGCAAAAGGACATGATCACAAACTTGCCCAAATGCAAAACCAAAGACACCACTGAGTTGGTGGGATTTTTCTACCCCAAAACATATATAATATGTTAGGGTTGCATTAGGGAAATCATCACAAAACAACAAGTTAAAATCTGCCTAAAAGGAAATAGATGAATAGGCAATTTCCAGATTTGGAAAGGTCCAGATTTGGACTTGCCCAAAACAGAAATGGAATCGCACCAGGTATGGAAACGTGGGGAAATGGAAAAATATGCACAGAGGAGGTCGACAGGTAGGCCCACCGTCATAGAGACAGAGGTTAACAGTTTAAAAAAAGGGGAGAAAAGAGCCCTGGGGGATTGAACCGGGTCTCCCAGTGGAAACCCTACCTGCTACCATCTGGCTGGTCTTGTGACTCGACAGAGGAAAGGGCCTCGGCCCTCTAATTCTACTATCGCAGAAGAGGCGACTTGGAGGAAGCAAAAACCAAGAAATAAAAAAGGGGAGTGGCGCTGGGGGTTCAACCAGTGTCGCCATGGGTCTTGAGCAGGGGTCAACCAACTCGGCTAGGAAGGGGGTTCGACGATCTGCTGGCCTGGCCACTTGACCAACACTGCCGGGCTGATCTAAAATCAGAGAAGAACACCGACGGTGCCGGCGAGGCAACGGCGGAGGCAGGGGTTCTGCGCCCTCGGATAAGGCTAGGTGGGCACGAAGGGGCACCACGGACCAGGAAGGGGCAAGCCCGAGCGTGGCTAGCAGCAACTACGCGCGGAGGCACTACTCTGAACTCCAAAAGCTCGAACATGCCGGAGCACGGTGAGCGCGACAAAGGCACGGCCGGACCCTACGCTACGGGGAACTAGCGACGACAAAGAAGAGCGGGGAGGAAGGGTTTATACCTCCTTACCCTAGGACACGGAAGCGGCGATGGAGGCGGGCCGATGGCGGCGAGTTGGAGCTCAAATTCGCCGGATCTCTGGCGAGAAGAAGACAGAGCAGTGACTTCGGTGAACTTGGCGCTCCGGGACTCCGTAGAGGACGTCGTGGACGTAGTCGACGACGAGGAAGAAGGTAGACAAGGGCCGCCGGGTCGAGGTGGCCGGAGAGCGCGCCGGCGACGAGGCCACGCTCCCAGATGCGCTCGGGAACTAGCGGGGCGGCGATCTTGGGGGGTTGCTTACCTGGCGGCGGCGGCGAGAGGGAGAGGGGAACCCTAGCGCTCGATTTGACGCGGAGGGGGATAAGAAGGGGGGCTAGGGCGACGGGACCGAGCTCGTGCTCTCCGTGCTCGGGGTCCCCATGGCGCTGCGAGAGGAGGGGGAAAGGTGGGTGCGGAGCACCGGGCGCTCGCTGCCAGGCGGGGCCGGCGATGCCACGTGGTCGGGATCCATCGGGGTAAGTCTTGCGGCGCGGGTGAGCGAAGGCGGGAGGAGAGAAAGCGCGTGCGGGCTGCTGCGCCTCTCTCAGGCTGCGGGCCGAGGAAGCTGGGCGGCTCGGGAGGCCGAGGCCAGTGGGGAGGAGACTGCTGGGCTGCACTGCTGCTGCTTCCTTCTCTCTCTTTTCCTTTTTCAAAAATAAAAAGGAAGAGAAAGAAAGTGCAGAAAGAAAGGAAAAGATTTAGAGTGAAAGGAAAATATTCCCACACTCCTGGAATTCTCCTCTATTTAAATAAATTGAAATGGACATTTTTAAAGGTAGAAAAATAATGCAAGTTTGAAAATATTTCAAACTTGTGCCATTTTTGAACCTGACCATAGCAACTTCAAATGAGGAGATTTTTGGGCAGAGAGGTTTAGTGCAACAAGCAAGATTTTTAGGGAGGAGATGAACATTAATTGAGAGAGGGAAAAAATATGGCATTTGAAAGAGAAGGAAGTAGAGGGAAGGAGGAGATGGTAATGCAAGATGAGAGGGAAACATGCAACCACATAACATGCAAGGGAACACCACCAGCATATGACAAGAAGGGAATGCAAAAATGACAATAGGCACAAATGCAATATGGCAAAAAGCAAAACAAAGAAAAAAGAAAACCCACATGACCAAAACAACAAGAGGCCAAGCATGACAAGAACCCACAAGACTTGGATGAGGTCAAATTGATATATTGCCCAAAAAGGGGAAGTTTACATCCAGGGTGTCACATGAGTGCCAGCAGGGGCTTCACAGGGATGCTTGGTAGCATAGACTGCATGTACTGGGAGTAGAAGAACTGTCCTTCTGCTTGGCAAGGGCAGTATAAGGGCCATGTCAGGGCTAGCACTATCATACTTGAGACTGTGGCCTCACAAGATCTCTGGATCTGTCACTCTTTCTTCGGCATGGCCGGATCGCACATTGATATCAATATGCTTCAACGCACGTCGGTGTTTGCAAGGCTTGCCGAAGGCAACAACCCGCCAGTAAGTGTTACTATCAACGGCCACAACTACGACAAAGAAGTTGTGGGAGGTGATGACTGCTTGTATGCGCATGCACAATATGATCATAGAGGATGAACGCCCGGAATGCATTTACGATCAAGGGTTTCAGTTTCAAGGTGAGAGTGTTGTGCGGCTTGTGCCTGAGCATGGAGGAGGAGCCACAATGTTGCACAATTCACCCAAATTCATCATGAAATGCGTGATTAGAAAACTCACATGCAGCTGCAAAATGATTTGACTGAGTATATGAGGGCTCATGTTGGCAACCAATAGATGTATTTTTTTAAATGTATTTGAGACAATTTAATTTTTATTCGGCTTGCAAAACTATGCTAAATTTATTTGGTTGCGAAACTATGCTATTTTTGTTTGCTTGTGAAACAATGTAAAATGTGTGTATATTCAGGGACGAAGCTAGAAAAAAAGTTTAATGGGGTCATGTATGTGACAGTGGGGTCATCTTCTATAAATGAGTAATGATTAGTACTAAATTAGTGAAGGATTTACTAATTTCATTGGGTCAATTGACCCCGTTGCTTACAAGGCAGCTCCGTCCCTGTGTATATTTGTTCAAAAACAGCGGCAGACTGGCCACGTGGGTAAATATGGGTCGGCGCGTTGGACACACTGCTGACTCAAATTGTAAATAGGATAGACGTTGAGCGGGCGGCCAACTCAAAGGGATAAAAAGTGACAAAATCACCATCCGTTTGGGTCGGCATGTTAGAGTTGCTCTTACCGGTGTTTTTATTTTTGGATGGACTGGGGCTGGTGACTTGGTGTTGGTACGTACACTCCTTGCAAAACGACATGCCATTGCCAGCTTCTCGCTGGGTCTGGGGGAAGATCCGCAACATCTGTTGCTTTCGTGCACTGGTTTCTTCTTTTCTTTGTTGAGCACAGTTTTGTGCAGTGTTGTGTGCCTGCTGCGGGGCTTGCCGATGGGAGGTGAAATTAACGAAGAGCGCGCTGCTGTCCTAGTCCTACACATCCGCTTGTCGCCTGCGTGACGAAGGAGACAGGAGTACTTAGAACAGCCGACGCGTACGCCTCTGTTTAGGATCAGGCATACCAGTATATTTACGTTCCTCAGGCAAAGGTTACAACAAGCGGGGATAGCTCAGTTGGGAGAGCGTCAGACTGAAGATCTGAAGGTCGCGTGTTCGATCCACGCTCACCGCATGCCTCTTTTTTCTTTTTTTTAATGAAGCCTCGACGCACACCGCAGGAGCAAATGACAACCCGTATGATTGTTTTTTTTTCTACAAACGACTAGAATAATACAAGGGCCCAAGTACAAGCGACTAGAATAGTACAATGTAGTCGCGTGTTCGATCCACGCTCACCGCATGCCTCTTTTTTCTTTTTTTTAATGAAGCCTCGACGCACACCGCAGGAGCAAATGACAACCCGTATGATTGTTTTTTTTTCTACAAACGACTAGAATAATACAAGGGCCCAAGTACAAGCGACTAGAACAATACAATGTAGTCGCGTGTTCGATCCACGCTCACCGCATGCCTCTTTTTTCTTTTTTTTAATGAAGCCTCGACGCACACCGCAGGAGCAAATGACAACCCGTATGATCGTTTTTTTTTCTACAAGCGACTAGAATAATACAAGGGCCCAAGTGCAAGCAAACACTAATGATCCACAAATCTGTACACACGTAACAACTCGCTAGTTTGTACAATTTGCATGCATTTAATTCCCAAATAAGCGTGTTTTAATCGGAAGCGGATCTGTAGCACCTAGGTGCTACACACCCTATATGAAAATTAAGTTCAAGAAATTATCGGGAAATTTAAAAAAGAATCTGAAATTTTGGGATATGAAACTTGGGTGCCCAATCTACTTTCGTGTGATATTTCGCGAAAAAATATCAGAAAATATATTCGTTGCAAAAAAGACAAAAATAATTCCTATGTATAGAAAAAACGGTTTGGATGGATTTTAGTTTGGGCTGTATTTTCTTCGCCACGGATATATTTTCTGGTATTTTTCTATGAAACTTCATACGGGACTACATTGGTCACCCAAGTTTCATATCCCAAGATTTCAGATTTTTTTTGAATTTTAATTTCCATATAGGGGGGAGCACCCAGGTGCTTCTGTGTATTTTCCTGTTTTAATCCGCATATACACTAATAATAGCCATCCGATCTATGCATTTGACGCCTATAGCGTGTTTTAATCCGCAAACAAAACTTACGCATGCATACAACTTACACTCCGGTAGTCAGTCCAGTACTCCACCAAAAGAAACTGACGCATGCGTGCAAATTTTGTTTTGTTTTGCTTCAATTTTGGACTTTTACAGAAAGACATACATTTTAAAAAAATGATAAACACAATATCTTGCTACATGAACAACCATAAATGCACCAGATATGTTGGCTAGTTCAACACAATTTTTATTTAATACTCCCTCTGGTCCTTTTTAGTCCGCATAAAAGATTTGTCTGAAGTCAAACCTCGTAAAGTTTGACCAACTTTATAGAGAAAAAATACTGACATTCACAATGTGAAAATATACAACCTCCTCCAGCCCATCCCGTCCCTCCCGCGAGCGACAGGAGGGAAAACCTAGCTGCCGGCAGGGATCCATCGCCCTCTCGCATGGTGGACACGGCACGGGGCGGGGTTGCTAGGCCAGAGTGCGGCGCTGCCTTGCCTGGCGTGGCTGTGGAGGCTGCTCCTCGTGGCGGCGGCATGTCTCCCGGCCAGGCGTGGCCTTCTGACGATGCGGTTTGTTGTGTATGACGAGACTGACATATCATCCTGAAGGAAATATGCCTTAGAGGCAATAATAAAGTTGTTATTTATATTTCCTTATATCATGATAAATGTTTATTATTCATGCTAGAATTGTATTAGCCGGAAACTTAGTATATGTGTGAATACATAGACAAACAAATTGTCCTTAGTATGCCTCTACTAGACTAGCTCGTTAATCAAAGATGGTTAAGTTTCCTAGCCATAGACATGTGTTGTCATTTGATGAACGGGATCACATCATTAGAGAATGATGTGATGGACAAGACCCATCCGTTAGCTTAGCACTATGATAGTTTAGTTTATTGCTATTGCTTTCTTCATGACTTATACATGTTCCTATGACTATGAGATTATACAACTTCCGAATACCGGAGGAACACTTAGTGTGCTATCAAACGTCACAACGTAACTGGGTGATTATAAAGATGCTCTACAGGTGTCTCCGATGGTGTTTGTTGAGTTGGCATAGATCGAGATTAGGATTTGTCACTCCGAGTATCGGAGAGGTATCTATGGACCCTCTCGGTAATGCACATCACTATAAGCCTTGCAAGCAATGTGCATAATGAGTTAGTTGCGAAATGATGCATTACGAAACCAGTAACGAGACTTGCCGGTAATGAGATTGAACTATGTATGGTGATACCGATGATCGAATCTCGGGCAAGTAACATACCGATGACAAAGGGAACAACGTATGTTGTTATGCAGTTTGACCGATAAAGATCTTCGTAGAATATGTAGGAGCCAATATGAGCATCCAGGTTCCGCTATTGGTTATTGACAGGAGATGTGTCTCGGTCATGTCTACATAGTTCTCGAACCCGTAGGGTCCGCACGCTTAACGTTCGATGACGATTTGTATTATGAGTTATGTGATTTGATGTAATGAAGGTTGTTCGGAGTCCCTGATGAGATCACGGACATGACGAGGAGTCTCGAAATGGTCAAGATGTAAAGATCGATATATTGAAAGGCTATATTCGGACATCGGAAAGGTTCCGAGTAATTCGGGTATTTTTTGGAGTACCGGAGAGTTACGGGAATTCGCCGGGGGAAGTATTGGGCGGGCCACAAGGGGAGTCAGCGCCCCCCCCCCCATGGGCTGGTCTGAATTGGACTAGGAGGGGGCGACGCCCCCCCTCTTTCCTTCTCCCCTCTTCCTCCATCCCTCCTTCTCCTACTAGAAATAGGAAAGAGGAGGGGAATCCTACTTGGACTGGGGAGTCCTAGTAGGATTCCCCACACCTGGCGCGCCCCCCTTGGGCCGGCCATGTCTTCCCTCCCCTCCTTTATATACGTGGCCTGGGGCACCCCAAAGATACACAAGTTGATCTTAGCCGTGTGCGGTGCCCCCTCCACAGATTTCCACCTCGGTTATATTGTCGTAGTACTTAGGCGAAGCCCTGCGTCCATAACTTCATCATCACCATCACCACGCCGTCGTGCTGATGAAACTCTCCCTCCGCCTCAGCTGGATCTAGAGTTCGAGGCTGAACATGTGCAGATCACGGAGGTGCCGTGCGTTTGATATTTGATCGGTTGGATCGCGAAGACATTAGACTACATCAACCGTGTTATTTAACGCTTCCGCTTTCGGTCTACCAGGGTACGTGTGTTGGGGAACGTTGCAGAAAATTAAAATTTTTCCTACGGTTTCACCAAGATCCATCTATGAGTTCATCTAAGCAACGAGTCATGGGAGTGAGTTTGCATCTACATACCACTTGTAGATCGCGTGCGGAAGCTTTCGAGGGGATGGTGATGATGGAGTCGTACTCGGACCACCGATGACCAAGTGCTGAACGGACAGCACCTCCGCGTTCAACACACGTACGGTACGAGCAACGTCTCCTCCGTCTTGATCCAGCAAGGAGGAAGGAGAGATTGAGGAAGATGGCTCCAACAGCAGCACGACGGCGTGATGATGATGGAGTGACAGCCCCTCGGAGCTTCGCCAAGCGCACGCGAGGAGGAGAGGTGTTGGGAGGGAGGGCTGCGCCTCCAAGTTGTGTGTGCAACCTCCCTCACCCCTCTATTTATAGGGAAGGGAGGAGGGCGGCCCCTCTAGATGCATCTAGAGGGGGGGAGGGGGGGCTTGCCCCCAAGCAAGGCGCCCCTTAGGGTTCCCCTTCAACCCTAGGCGCATGGGCCCAAGGGAGGTGCGCCCAGCCCACCAGGGGCAGGCTGCCTCCCACGCAGCCCAAGTGGCCCCCGGAGGTGGCCCCTCCCGTGCTCCTCCGGAACCTTCCGGTGGCCCTCCACAATACCGATATGACCGAAACTTTTCCGTGTCCGTTTGACAACTTCCCATATATAAATATTTACCTCCGGACCATTCCGAACTCCTCGTGACGTCGGGGATCTCATCCGGACTTAGAACAACATTCGGTAATCACATACAAGTCTTCCTAATAACCCTAGCGTCACCGAACCTTAAGTGTAGACCCTACGGGTTCGGAGACATGCGACATGACCGAGACGCTCTCGGTCAATAACCAACAGCGGATCTGGATACCCATGTTGGCTCCCACATGCTCCTCGATGATGTCATCGGATGAACCACGATGTCGAGGATTCAAGCAACCCGTATACTATTCCCTTTGTCGACGGTATGTTACTTGCCCAAGACTCGATCGTTGGTATCCCAATACCTCGTTCAGTCTCGTTCACGCAAGTCACTTTACTCGCATCAGTAATGCATGATCCCGTGACCGGACACTTGATCACTTTGAGCTCATTATGATGATGCACTACCGAGTGGGCCCGTGATACCTCTCCGTCATACGGAGTGACAAATCCTGTCTCGATCCGTGTCAACCCAATGACACTTTCGGAGATACCGTAGTGCACCTTTATAGTCACCCGATTCGTTGTGGCGTTTGGTACACCCAAAGCATTCCTACGGTATCCGGGAGTTACGATCGATGGTCTAAGGAAGAGATACTTGACATTGGAAAAGCTCTAGCAAAACGAACTACACGATCTTTGTGCTATGCTTAGGATTGGGTCTTGTCCATCACGTCATTCTCCTAATGACGTGATCCCGTTATCAATGACATCGATGTCCATAGTCGAAACCATGACTATCTGTTGACCAACGAGCTAGTCAACTAGAGGCTTACTAGGGGCGATTGTAGTCTATGTATTCACACGTGTATTACGATTTCCGGATAATACGCTTATAGCATGAATAAAAGACAATTATCATGAACAAGGAAATATAATAATAATGCTTTTATTATTGCCTCTAGGGCATATTTCCAACAGTCTCCCACTTGCACTAGAGTCAATAATCTAGTTACATTGTGATGAATCGAACACCCATAGAGTTACGGTGTTGATCATGTTTTGCCCATGAAAGAGGTTTAGTCAACGGATCTGCGACATTCAGATCCGTATGCACTTTACAAATTTCTATGTCTCCATCTTGAACATTTTCACGGATGGAGTTGAAGCGACGCTTGATGTGCTCGGTCTTCTTGTGAAACCTGGGCTCCTTGGCAAGTGCAATAGCTCCAGTGTTGTCACGAAAGAGTTTGATCGGCCCCGACACATTGGGTATGACTCCTACGTCGGTGATGAACTCCTTCACCCAAATTGCTTCATCGCTGCCTCCGAGGCTGCCATGTACTCCGCTTCACATGTAGATCCCGCCACGACGCTCGCTTGCAAAATGCACCAGCCATCGCTCCACCATTCAACATATACACGTATCCGGTTTGTGACTTAGAGTCATCAGATCTGTGTCGAAGCTAAGCGTCGGCGTAACCCTTCTGACGAGCTCTTCGTCACCTCCATAAACGAAACATGTCCTTTGTCCTTTTCGGTACTTTAGGATATTTTTGACCGCTGTCCAAAGTTCCTTGCGGGATTACTTTGGTATCTTCCTACCAAACTTACGGCAAGGTTTACATCAGGTCCGTACACAAGATGGCATACATAATAGATCCTATGGCGAAGCATAGGGATGACACTCATCTCTTCTTTATCTTTTGCCGTGGTCGGGCATTGAGCTGAGCTCAATCTCACACCTTGCAATCTGAGCAAGAATCCCTTCTTGGATTGATCCATTTTGAACTTCTTCAAAATCTTATCAAGGTATGTGCTTTGTGAAAGACCTATGAGGCGCCTCGATCTATCTCTATAGATCTTGATGCCTAATATATAAGCAGCTTCTCCAAGGTCCTTCAATGAAAACATTTATTCAAGTAGGCCTTAATGCTGTCCAAGAATTCTATATCATTTCCCATCAAAAGTATGTCATCTACATATAATATGAGAAATGCTCTGAGCTCCCACTCACTTTCTTGTAAACGCAGGCTTCTCCATAAGTCTCATAAACCCAAACGCTTTGATCATCTCATCAAAGCGAATGTTCCAACTCGAGATGCTTGCACCAGCCCATAAATGGATCGCTGGAGCTTGCATACTTTGTTAGCGTTCTTAGGATCGACAAAACCTTCCGGCTGCATCATATACAGCTCTTCCTTAAGATAACCGTTAAGGAACGCTGTTTTGACGTCCATCTGCCATATCTCATAATCATAGTATGCGGCAATTGCTAGCATGATTCGGACGGACTTAAGCTTCGCCACGGAGAGAAAGTCTCATCGTAGTCAATCCCTTGAACTTGCCGATAACCCTTAGCGACAAGTCGAGCTTTATAGATGGTGACATTACCATCCGCGTCCGTCTTCTTCTTGAAGATCCATTTATTTTCTATCGCTCGCCGATCATCGGGCAAGTCAGTCAAAGTCCATACTTTGTTTTCATACATGGATTCTATCTCGGATTTCATGGCTTCTAGCCATTTGTTGGAATCTGGGCCCGCCATCATTTCTTCATAGTGCGAAGGTTCACCGTTGTCTAACAACATGATTTCCAGGACAGGGTTGCCGTACCACTCTGGTGCGGAACGTGTCCTTGTGGACCTATGAAGTTCAGAGCAACTTGATCCAAGTACCTTGATCATCATCATTATTTTCCTCTTGATTGGTGTAGGTATCACAGAACATTTTCCCGAGCTGCACTACTATCCCGTTCAAGAGGTAGTACTTTATCGAGTTCTACTTTCCTCCCACTTACTTCTTTCGAGAGAAACTCTTTTCCGTAAAGGATCCGTTCTTGGTAACAAAGATCTTGCCCTCGGATCTTAAGTAGAAGGTATACCCAATGGTTTCTTTAGGGTATCCTATGAAGACGCATTTTTCGACTTGGGTTCGAGCTTTTCAGGTTGAAGTTTCTTGACATAAGCATCGCATCCCCAAACTTTTAGAAACGATACCTTAGGTTTCTTCCCAAACCATAATTCATACGGTGTCGTCTCAACGGATTTAGACGGTGCCCTATTTAAAGTGAATGTAGCTGTCTCTAGAGCGTATCCCCAAAATGATAGCGGTAAATCGGTAAGAGACATCATAGACCGCACCATATCCAATAGAGTGCGATTACGATGTTCGTACACACCGTTACGCTGAGGTGTTCCAGGCGGCGTGAGTTGTGAAACGATTCCACATTTTCTTAAGTGTGTACCAAATTCGTGACTTAAATATTCTCCTCCACGATCCGATCGTAAGAATTTTATCTTTCGGTCACGTTGATTCTCTACTTCATTCTGAAATTCCTTAAACTTTTCAAAGGTCTCAGACTTGTGTTTCATCAAGTAGACATACCCATATCAACTCAAGTCATCTGTGAGAGTGAGAACATAACGATATCCTCCGCGAGCCTCAACACTCATTGGACCGCATACATCGGTATGTATGATTTCCAACAAGTTGGTTGCTCGCTCCATTGTTCCGGAGAACGGAGTCTTGGTCATTTTGCCCATGAGGCATGGTTCGCATGTGTCAAATGATTCATAACCGAGACACTCTAAAAGTCCATCACCATGGAGCTTCTTCATGCGCTTGACACCAATGTGACCAAGGCGGCAGTGCCACAAGTATGTGGGACTATCGTTATCAACTTTACATCTTTTGGTATTCACGCTATGAACATGTGTAACATTACGCTCGAGATTCATTAAGAATAAACCATTGACCATCGGAGCATGACCATAATACATATCTCTCATATAAATAGAACAACCATTATTCTCGGATTTAAATGAGTAGCCATCTCGCATTAAACGAGATCCGGATACAATGTTCATGCTCAAACTTGGCACCAAATAACAATTATTAAGGTTCAAAACTAATCCCGTAGGTAAATGTAGAGGTAGCGTGCGACGGCGATCACATCGACTCTGGAACCATTCCCGACACGCATCATCACCTCGCCCTTCGCCATCTCCGCTTATTCCGCAGCTCCTGCTTTGAGTTACAAATATGAGCAACGACACGGTATCAAATACCGGGAGTTACTACGAGTCTTGGTAAGGTACACATCAATTACATGTATATCAAATATACCTTTGGTGTTGCCGGCCTTCTTATCCGCTAAGTATTTGGGGTAGTTCCGCTTCGAGGACCCTTCCCTTGCAATAAAAGCACTCAGGTCTTAGGCTTGGGTCCATTCTTTGACTTCTTCCCGCAACTTGCTTACGGGCGCGGCAACCTCCTTGCCGTCCTTCTTGAAGTTCTTCTTGCCCTTGCCCTTCTTGAACTTAGTGGTCTTATTGACCATCAACACTTGATGTTCTTTCTTGATTTCAACCTCTGCGACTTCAACATAGAGAATACTTCAGAATAGTCTTTACCATCCCCTGCATATTGTAGTTCATCACAAAGCTCTTGTAGCTTGGTGGGAGCGATCAAGGATTCTGTCAATGACCGCCTCATCGGGGAGGTTAATATTCAGCTGGGTCATACGGTTGTGCAACCTGGACATCTTGAGTATGTGCTCACCGATGAACTATTTTCCTCCATCTTACAACTATAGAACTTGTCGGAGATGTCATATCTCTCGACCCGGCGTGAGCTTGGAAAACTAGTTTTAGCTCCTCGAACATCTCATATGCTCCGTGATTCTCAAAACGCTTTTGGAGCCCGGTTCTAAGCTGTAAAGCATGCCGCCTTGAACGAAGGAGTAATCATCAAGACGAGACTGCCAAGCATTCATAATGTCTTGGTTCTTCGACGGAGCGTCACCTAGCGGTCCTTCTAGGACATATTGTTTCTGGCAGCTATGAGGATGATCTCAAGTTCGGACCCAGTCCGTATAGTTGCTGCCATCATCTTTCAGCTAGGTTTTCTAGGAACGCGTTGAAGTTCAAGTTGACATGAGCGTTGGCCATTTGATCTACAAGACATATTATGCAAAAGTTTTAGACTAAGTTCATGATAATTAAGTTCATATAATCAAATTATTTAAATGAACTCCCACTCAGATTAGACATCCCTCTAGTCATCTAAGTGTTACACGATCCGAGTCGACTAGGCCGTGTCCGATCATCACGTGAGACGGACTAGTCATCGTCGGTGAACATTCTCATGTTGATCGTATCTTCCATACGACTCGTGTTCGACCTTTCGGTCTCCGTGTTTCGAGGCCATGTCTGTACATGCTAGGCTCGTCAAGTTAACCCTAAGTGTTTTGCATGTGTAAAACTGTCTTACACCCGTTGTATGTGAACGTGAGGATCGATCACACCCGATCATCACGTGGTGCTTCAAACGATTTAACTTTAGCAACGGTGCACGCTTAGGGAGAACACCTCTTGATATTGTTGTAAGGGATCATCTTATTTACTACCGTCGTTCTAAGTAAACAAGATGCATATAACATAATAAACATCACATGCAATTATATAGTAGTGACATGATATGGCCAATATCATAAAGATCCATTGATCTTCATCTTCGGGGCTCCATGATCATCTTGTCACCGGCATGACACCATGATCTACATCATCATGATCTCCATCATCATGATCTCCATCATTGTGCCTCCATGAAGTTGTCACGCCAACGACTACTTCTACTTCTATGGCTAACGCGTTTAGCAATAAAGTAAAGTAATTTACATGGCGTTCTTCAATGACACGCAGGTCATACAAAAATAAAGACAACTCCTATGGCTCCTGCCGGTTGTCATACTCATCGACATGCAAGTCGTGATTCCTATTACAAGAACATGGTCTCATACATCACAATATGTCATTCATCATTCATCACAACTTGGCCATATCACATCACATGACAATTGCTGCAAAAACAAGTTAGACGTGCTCTAATTGTTGTTGCATCTTTACGTGGCTGCAATTGGGTTCTAGCAAGAACGTTTTCTTACCTACGAATAACCACAACGTGATCTTGTCAACTTCTATTTACCCTTCATAAGGACCCTTTTCATCGAATCCGCTCCAACTAAAGTGGGAGAGACAGACACCCGCTAGCCACCTTATGCAACTAGTGCATGTTAGTCGGTGGAACCGGTCTCACGTAAGCGTAAGTGTAAGGGTTGGTCCGGCCGCTTCATCCCACAATACCGCGGAAGCAAGATAAGACTAGTAGCGGCAAGTAAGTTGACAAGATCCACGCCCACAACTAAATTGTGTTCTACTCGTGCAATAGAGAACTACGCATAAACCTGGCTCGATACCCTTTGTTGGGGAACGTTGCGTAAAATTAAAATTTTCCTACGGTTTCACCAAGATCCATCTATGAGTTCATCTAAGCAACGAGTCATGGGAGTGAGTTTGCATCTACATACCACTTGTAGATCGCGTGCGTAAGCTTTCGAGGGGATGGTGATGATGGAGTCGTACTCGGACCACCGATGACCAAGTGCTGAACGGACATCACCTCCGCGTTCAACACACGTGTCAGTGCAGACAACGTCTCCTCCGTCTTGATCCAGCAAGGAGGAAGGAGAGATTGAGGAAGATGGCTCCAACAGCAGCACGACGGGCGTGATGATGATGGAGTGACAGCCCTCGGCAGGCTTCGCCAAGCGCACGGAGGAGGAGAGGTGTTGGGAAGGGAGGGCTGCGCCTTCAAGTTGTGTGTGCAGCCCTCCCTCACCCCTCTATTTATAGGGAAGGGAGGAGGGCGGCCCCTCTAGATGCATCTAGAGGGGGGCGGCGGTTAAGGGAGGGGCTTGCCCCCAAGCAAGGCGCCCCTTAAGGTTCCCCTTCAACCCTAGGCGCATGGGCCCAAGGGAGGGTGCGCCCAGCCCACCAGGGGCTGGCTGCCTCCCACGCAGCCCAAGTGGCCCCCGGAGGTGGCCCCTCCCGTGGTCCTCCGGAACCTTCCGTGGCCCCTCCACAATACCGATATGACCCGAAACTTTTCCTGTCCGCTTGACAACTTCCCATATATAAATCTTTACCTCCGGACCATTCCGAACTCCTCGTGATGTCCGGGATCTCATCCGGGACTCAACAACATTCGGTAATCACATACAAGTCTTCCTAATAACCCTAGCATCACCGAACCTTAAGTGTGTAGACCCTACGGGTTCGGAGACATGCGAACATGACCGAGACGCTCTCGTGTCAATAACCAACAGCGGGATCTGGATACCCATGTTGGCTCCCACATGCTCCTCGATGATGTCATCGGATGAACCACGATGTCAAGGATTCAAGCAACCCGTATACTATTCCCTTTGTCGACGGTATGTTACTTGCCCGAGACTCGATCGTTGGTATCCCAATACCTCGTTCAGTCTCAAGCACGGCAAGTCACTTTACTCGTTCCGTAATGCATGATCCGTGACCGGACACTTGATCACTTTGAGCTCATTATGATGATGCACTACCGAGTGGGCCCAAGATACCTCTCCGTCACATGGAGTGACAAATCCATGTCTCGATCCGTGTCAACCCAATGCAGACACTTTCGGAGATACCAGAGTGCACCTTTATAGTCATCCGATTCGTTGTGGCGTTTGGTACACCCAAAGCATTCCTACGGTATCCGGGAGTTACACGATCTCATGGTCTAAGGAAGAGATACTTGACATTGGAAAAGCTCTAGCAAAACGAACTACACGATCTTTGTGCTATGCTTAGGATTGGGTCTTGTCCATCACATCATTCTCCTAATGACGTGATCCCATTGTCAATGACATCTGATGTCCATAGTCAGGAAACCACGACTATCTGTTGACCAACGAGCTAGTCAACTAGAGGCTTACTAGGGACGTATTGTAGTCTATGTATTCACACGTGTATTACGATTTCCGGATAATACAGTTATAGCATGTATAAAAGACAATTATCATGAACAAGGAAATATAATAATAATGCTTTTATTATTGCCTCTAGGACATGCAGGCCCCGTTCTCTTTGTGCATACCATTGCTAAGACGACTACCGACGAGTAGGTGTCTTAGAGTCCGACATGCATGCATGTCTATTTACATCAATTATGATTGCACTTGTGTTGAGTACTTTTTATGGTTGGACCATTATGTGGATTTTTCTAGAATTGCTAGCTA
The DNA here is from genome assembly GCA_021605205.1 of Aegilops longissima. Lineage (NCBI taxonomy): Eukaryota > Viridiplantae > Streptophyta > Magnoliopsida > Poales > Poaceae > Aegilops > Aegilops longissima. Next base: position 617,010,502 of record CM038677.1, on the reverse strand, counting down.
GGTACTATGTGATGCTAGTTATTTGTGTTGAAGATTTCATATGTTTAGTTTATGATCCAATAATAATTGCTACATTTGATTTTGATGGTCTAAATGCTGCCATGCCGGTAAATTTGTGTGGTACAACTTCCTGCCAAACTAAATAAATGCATTTTATATTTTTGGGGCATTTTACACCAGTAGTGCATGGAGAAGGGCGAACACTACTACATCGACGCGTAACTAGCAGCGTTCACGCACACCACACGCTGCAGGCCGAGAAGGTACTAGCGGCGTCCTGCCCTGACTTTTCCTCGAGAGCTACTGCTTAGCAGCATTTGGCTGGACACTACTGGTTATTTTCTACCAGCGACACGATAGTAGCGGCGATCCACCGGAACGCTGCTACAGGGCACATTTGGACGCCACTAATGAGAGGGTTATGTACCAGTGAAGCTTGCGTGATCGTAGGCAATTTTTTTGAAATACTATGTTCCCTAACAGTGGCTTCCGAGCCAGGTCTATTCGTAGATGTTATATGCACGAGTAGAACACAAAGAGTTGTGGGCGATAATAGTCATACTGCTTACCAGCATGCCATACTTTGATTCGGCGGTATTGTTGGATGAAACGGCCCAGACCGACATTACATGACCACGTTCATGAGACTGGTTCTACCGCCGTGCTTCGCACACAGGTGGCTAGTGGGCGTCTGTTTCTCCAACTTTAGTTGAATCAAGTGTGACTACGCCTGGTCCTTGTTGAAGGTTAAAATAGCACACTTGATGAAAAATCGTTGTGGTTTTAATACGTAGGTAAGAACGATTCTTGCTAAGACCGTAGTAGACACGTAAAACTTGCAACAACAAAGTAGAGGACGTCTAACTTGTTTTTGCAGGGCATGTTGTGATGTGATATGGTCAAGACATGATGAGATATAAATTATTATATGAGATGATCATGTTCTGTAAAGTTATCGGCAACTGGCATGAGCCTTATGGTTGTCTCTTTATTGCATAAGATGCAGGCGTCATGTAATTGCTTTACTTTATCGCTATGCGATAGCAATAGTTGCAAAAATCAATAGTTGGCGAGACGATGATGTGACGACACGTTGATAGAGATCAATATGATGGAGATCATGGTGTCATGCCGATGACAATGGAGATCATGACAGTACTTTGGAGATGGAGATCAAAGGCACAAGATGATGATGGCCATATCATGTCACATATTTTGATTTCATGTGATGTTTATCTTTTATGCATCTTATTTTGCTTAGTTCGGCGGTAGCATTATAAGATGATCTCTCACTAAATTTCAAGGTATAAGTGTTCTCCCTGAGTATGCATCGTTATGACAGGTTAAATCGTGCCGAGACACCACGTGATGATCGGGTGTGATAAGCTCTACGTTCACATACAACGGGTGCAAGCCAGTTTTGCACACGCATAATACTCGGGTTAAACTTGACGAGCCTAGCATATGCAGATATGGCCTCGGAACACTGAGACCGAAAGGTCGAGCGTGAATCATATAGTAGATATGATCAACATAGTGATGTTCACCATTGAAAACTACTCCATCTCACGTGATGATCGGACATGGTTTAGTTGATTTGGATCACGTGATCACTTAGATGATTAGAGGGATGTCTATCTAAGTGGGAGTTCTTAAGTAATATGATTAATTGAACTTTAATTTATCATGAACTTAGTCCTGGTAGTATTTGCATAACTATGTTGTAGATCAATAGCTCGCGATGTAGTTCCGCGTTTATTTTTGATATGTTCCTAGAGAAAAACTATGTTGAAAGATGATAGTAGAAATGATGCAGACTAGGTCCATGATCTGAGGATTATCCTCATTGCTGCACAGAAGAATTATGTCCTTGATGCACCGCTAGGTGACGGACCTATTGCAGGAGCAGATGCAGACATTATGAACATTTGGCAAGCTCGATATGATAACTACTTGATAGTTTAGTGCGCCATGCTTTACGGCTTAGAGCCGGGACTTCAAAAACATTTTGAACACCAGGGAGCATATAAGATGTTTCAAGAGCTGAAATTAGTATTTCAGACTCATGCCCGAGTCGAGAGGTATGAGACCTCTGACAAGTACTTTTCCTACAAGATGGAGGAGAATAGCTCAACCAGTGAGCATGTGCTCAGATTGTCTGGGTACTACAATCACTTGAATCAAGTGGGAGTTAATCTTCCAGATAAAATAGTGATTGACAGAATTCTCTAGTCACTGTCACCAAGTTACTAGAACTTCATGATGAACTATAATATGCAAGGGATGACGAAAATGATTCCCGAGCTCTTCGCGATGCTGAAATCGTCGAAGGTAGAAATCAAGAAAGAGCATAAAGTGTTGATGGTGAACAAAAACCACTAGTTTCAAGAAAAGGGCAAAGGGATAGAAAGGGAACTTCAAGAAGAATGACAAGCAAGTTGTCACTCCCGTGAAGAAACCCAAAGCTAGACTCAAGCCTGAAACTGAGTGCTTCTGCTGCAAAGGAAATGGTCACTGGAAGTGGAACTACCCAAGATACTTGGTGGATAAGAAAGATGGCAAAGTGAAGAAAGGTATATTTGATATACATGTTATTGATGTGTACTTTACTAGTGTTTATAGCAACCCCTTGGTATTTGATACTGGTTCAGTTGCTAAGATTAGCAACTCGAAACGGGAGTTGCAAAATAAGCAGAAACTAGTTAAGGGCGAGGTGATGATGTGTATTGGAAGTGATTCCAAGGTTGATAAGATCACCATCGCACACTCCCTTTACCTTCGGGATTAGTGATGAACCTAAAATAAATGTTATTTGGTGTTTGCGTTGAGCATGAATATGATTAGATCGTGTTTATTGCAATACGATTATTCATTTAAGTCAAAGAATAATTGTTGTTCTATTTACATAAATAAAACCTTCTACGGTCATACACTCAATATAAATGGTTTATTGAATCTTGGTCGTAGTGATACACATATTCATAACATTGAAGCCAAAAGATGCAAAGTTAACAATGATAGTGCAACTTATTTGTGGCACTGCCGTTTAGGTCATATTGGTGTAAAGCGCATGAAGAAACTCCATGCTAATGGAATTTTGGAATCACTTGATTATGAATCACTTGATGCTTGCGAACCATGCCTCATGGGCAAGATGACTAAGACTCTGTTCTCCGGAACAATGGAGCGGGCAACTGACTTATTGGAAATAATACATGCTGATGTATGCGATCCGATGAGTGTTGAGGCTCGCGGCGGGTATTGTTATTTTCTGACCTTCACAGATGATTTGAGAAGATATGGGTAGATCTACTTGATGAAACATAAGTCTGGAACATTTGAAAAGTTCAAAGAATTTCAGAGTGAAGTGGAAAATCATCGTAACAAGAAAATAAAGTTTCTACGATCTGATCGCGGAGACGAATATTTGAGTTATGAGTTTGGTCTTCATTTGAAACAATGTGGAATAGTTTTGCAACTCACACCACCTAGAACACCACAGCGTAATGGTGTGTCTGAACGTCATAACCATACTTTATTAGATATGGTGCGATCTATGATGTCTCTTACCGATTTATCACTAACGTTTTGGGGTTATGCATTAGAGACAACTGCATTCACGTTAAATAGGGCACCATCTAAATCCATTGAGACGTCACCATATGAACTGTGGTTTGGCAAGAAACACAAGTTGTCGTTTCTTAAAGTTTGGGGCTGCGATGCTTATGTGAAAAAGTTTCAACCTGATAAGCTCGAACCCAAATCATAGAAGTGTGTCTTCATAGGATACACAAAAGAAAATATTGGGTACACCTTTTATCACAGATCTGAAGGCAAGATCTTTGTTGCTAAGAATAGATACTTTCTAGAGAAGGAATTTCTCTCGAAAGAAGTGAGTGGGAGGAAAGTAGAACTTGATGAGGTAACTGTACCTTCTCCCTTATTGGAAAGTAGTTCATCACAGAAATCGGTTCTAGTGATTCCTACACCAATTAGCGAGGAAGCTAATGATGATGATCATGAAACTTCTGATCAAGTTACTACCAAACCTCGTAGGTCAACCAGAGTAAGATCCGCACCAGTGTGGTATGGTAATCCTGTTCTGGAGGTCATGTTACTTGACCATGACAAACCTACGAACTATGAGGAAGCGATGATGAGCCCAGATTCCGCAAAATGGCTTGAGGCCATGATATCCGAGATAGGATCCATGTATGAGAACAAAGTATGGACTTTGGTTGACTTGCCCGATGATTGGCAAGCCATAGAGAATAAAATGGATCTTCAAGAGGAAGACATACGCTGATAGTAGTTTTACTATCTACAAAGCTCGAATTGTCGCAAATTTTTTTTCGACAAGTTCAAAGTGTTGACTACAATGAGATTTTCTCACTTGTATTGATGCTTAAAAGTCTGTCCGAATCATGTTAGCAATTGCCGCATTTTATGAAATTTGGCAAATGGATGTCAAACCTGCATTTCTTAATGGATTTCTTAAAGAAGAGTTGTATATGATGCAACCAGAAGGTTTTGTTGATCCAAAAGGTGCTAACAAAGTGTGCAAAGCTCCAGTGATCCATCTATGGACTGGTGCAAGCATCTCGGAGTTGGAATATACGCTTTGATCAGTTGATCAAAGCACATAGTTTTATACAGACTTGTGGTGAAGCCTGTATTTACAAGAAAGTGAGTGGGAGCACTACAGCCTTTCTGATAAGTATATGTGAATGACATATTGTTGATCGGAAATGATGTAGAATTTCTGGAAAGCATAAAGGAGTGTTTGAAAGGAATTTTTCAAAGAAAGACGTCGGGTAAGCTGCTTACATATTGAGCATCAAGATCTATAGAGATAGATCAAGATGCTTGATAAGTTTTTTCAATGAGTACATACCTTGACAAGTTTTTGAAGTAAGTTCAAAATGGAACAGTCAAAGAAGGAGTTCTTGCCTGTGTTGCAAGGTGTGAAGTTGAGTAAGACTCAAAGTCCGACCACGGCAGAAGATAGAGAGAATGAAAGTCATTCCCTATGCCTCAGCCATAGGTTCTATAAAGGATGCCATGCTGTGTACCAGACCTATTGTATACCTTGCTATGAGTTTTGGCAAGGGAGAACAATAGTGATCTAGGAGTAGATCACTGCACAGCGGTCAAAATTATCCTTAGGTACCTAAAGAGGACTAAGGAAATATTTCTCGGTTATGGAGGTGACAAAGAGTTCGTCGTAAAGAGTTATGTCGATGCAAAGTTTTACACCGATCCAGACGACTCTGCGTCTCAATCTGTATACATATTGAAAGTGGGAGCAATTAGCTAGAATAGCTCCATGCAGAGCATTGTAGACATAGAAATTTGCAAAATACTTACGGATCTGATATGGCAGACCCGTAGACTAAAACTTCTCTCACAAGCAAAACATGATCACACCTTAGTACTCTTTGGGTGTTAATCACATGGTGATGTGAACTAGATTATTGACTCTAGTAAACCCTTTGGGTATTGCTCACATGGTGATGTGAACTATAGAGTGTTAAATCACATGACAATGTGAACTATTGATGTTAAATCGCATGGCGATGTGAACTAGATTATTGACTCTAGTGCAAGTGGGAGAATGAAGGAAATATGCCCTAGAGGCAATAATAAAGTTGTTATTTATATTTCCTTATATCATGATAAATGTTTATTATTCATGCTAGAACTGTACTAACCGGAAACTTAGTACATGAGTGAACACATAAACAAACAGAGTGTCCCTAGTATGCCTCTACTAGACTAGCTCGCTAATCAAGGATGGTTAAGTTTCCTAGACATAGACATGTGTTGTCATTTGATGAACGGGATCACATCATTAGAGAATGATATGATGGACAAGACCCATCCGTTAGCTTAGCACTATGATCATTTAGTTTATTGCTATTGCTTTCTTCATGACTTATACATGTTCCTATGACTATGAGATTATGCAACTTCCGAATACCGGAGGAACACTTAGTGTGCTATCAAACATCACAATGTAACTGGGTGATTATAATGATGCTCTACCGGTGTCTCCGATGGTGTTTGTTGAGTTGGCATAGATCGAGATAAGGAATTGTCACTCCGAGTAACGGAGAGGTATCTCTGGGCCCTCTCGGTAATGCACATCACTGTAAGCCTTCCAAGCAATGTGAATAATGAGTTAGTTGCGGAATGATGCATTATGGAACGAGTAAAGAGACTTGCCGGTAACGAGATTGAACTATGTATGGTGATACCGACGATCGAATCTCGGGCAAGTAACATACCGATGACAAAGGGAACAACGTATGTTGTTATGCGGTTTGACCGATAAAGATCTTCATAGAATATGTAGGAGCCAATATGAGCATCCAGGTTCCGCTATTGGTTATTGACCGGAGATGTGTCTTGGTCATGTCTACATAGTTCTTGAACCCGTAGGGTCCGCACGCTTAACATTTGATGACGATTTGTATTATGAGTTATGTGATTTGATATACCGAAGGCTGTTCGGAGTCCCGGATGAGATCACGAACATGACGAGGAGTCTTGAAATGGTCGAGACGTAAAGATCGATATATTGGAAGGCTATATTCGGACATCGGAAAGATTCCGAGTGATTCGGGTATTTTTCGAAGTACTGGAGAGTTACGGGAATTCGCCGGGGGAAGTATTGGGCCTTAATGGGCTTTAGTGGAAAGTAGAGAAGGGCCACAAGGGGAGGCAGCACGCCCCCCCATGGGCTGGTCCGAATTGGACTAGGAGGGGGCGCCCCCCCCCCTCTTTCCTTCTCCCCTCTTCCTCCTTCCCTCCTTCTCCTACTAGAAATAGGAAAGGGGAGGGGAATCCTACTTGGACAGGGGAGTCCTAGTAGGATTCCCCACACCTGGCGCGCCCCCCTTGGGCCGGCCACCTCTTCCCTCCCCTCCTTTATATACGTGGCCAGGGGCACCCAAAGACACACAAGTTGATCTTAGCCGTGTGCGGTGCACCCCTCCACATATTTCCACCTCGGTCATATTGTCGTAGTGCTTAGGCGAAGCCCTGCGTCGATAACTTCATCATCACCGTCACCATGCCGTCGTGCTGACGAAACTCTCCCTTGGCCTCAGCTGGATCTAGAGTTTGAGAGACGTCACCGAGCTGAACGTGTGCATATCGAGGAGGTGCCGTGCGTTCAGTACTTGATCGGTTGGATCGCGAAGACGTTCGACTACATCAACCACGTTACTTAACGCTTCCGCTTTCGGTCTACGAGGGTACGTGGACACACTCTCCCCGCTCGTTGCTATGCTTCTCCTAGATAGATCTTGCGTGGTCGTATGCAATTTTTTTGAAATGCTACTTTCCCCAACACATGCACCTACTCAACATCGTCAAAAGATGGATGTCTCATCATCAACGGATGGCAGGAGATCTGTGACATCTGCGACTTCACTAAGGTTGGAGACAAGATAATCGGTGCAATCCACGTAGGACATGCAGGCCCCGTTCTCTTTGTGCATACCATTGCTAAGACGACTACCGACGAGTAGGTGTCTTAGAGTCCGACATGCATGCATGTCTATTTACATCAATTATGATTGCACTTGTGTTGAGTACTTTTTATGGTTGGACCATTATGTGGATTTTTCTAGAATTGCTAGCTAGGTACTATGTGATGCTAGTTATTTGTGTTGAAGATTTCATATGTTTAGTTTATGATCCAATAATAATTGCTACATTTGATTTTGATGGTCTAAATGCTGCCATGCCGGTAAATTTGTGTGGTACAACTTCCTGCCAAACTAAATAAATGCATTTTATATTTTTGGGGCATTTTACACCAGTAGTGCATGGAGAAGGGCGAACACTACTACATCGACGCGTAACTAGCAGCGTTCACGCACACCACACGCTGCAGGCCGAGAAGGTACTAGCGGCGTCCTGCCCTGACTTTTCCTCGAGAGCTACTGCTTAGCAGCATTTGGCTGGACACTACTGGTTATTTTCTACCAGCGACACGATAGTAGCGGCGATCCACCGGAACGCTGCTACAGGGCACATTTGGACGCCACTAATGAGAGGGTTATGTACCAGTGAAGCTTGTTTAGAGAACATTCTTTCTTCATAATTTTTGAAAAAAAGGCAATTTTGTTTTTTGGGAAACAAGAAAAAAAGATATTTATTTTAGGCAAACTCGCTAAGCTTTATTCAAACCGTCACAATGTTTACAAGGACGAACCAAGGATCATCAGGTTGCCCTAACCAAACATGAAGACCAACTGAGGGAGTCCTGGATTAAGGGTCCTCGGGCGTCCGGGCTATGTGACGTGGGCCGGACTAGTGGGCCGTGAAGATACAAGACAGAAGACTTCCTCCCGTGTCCGGATGGGACTCTCCTTGGCGTGGAAGGCAAGCTTGGCATTGGGATATGAAGATTCCTTCCTCTGTAAACCGACTCTGTACAACCCTAGGCCCCTCCGATGTCTATATAAACCAGAGGGTGTAGTCCGTAGAGGCAATCACAATCATACATGCTAGACATCTAGGGTTTAGCCATTGCGATCTCGTGGTAGATCAACTCTTGTAATTTTCATATTCATTAAGATCAATCAAGCAGGAAGTAGGGTATTACCTCCATCGAGAGGGCCCAAACCTAGGTAAACATTGTGTCCTCCGTCTCCTGTTACCATCGACCTTAGATGCATAATTCGGGACCCTACCCGAGATCCGCCGGTTTTGACACCGACATTGGTGCTTTCATTGAGAGTCCCACTGCGTCGTCATCAGAAGGTTCGATGGCTCCATCAGTCATCTACAACAATGCTACCCTGGGGGATGTTTTCTCCCCTGCCAGATCTTTGTATTCGGCGGCTCCGCACTACGGACCAACTCGCTTGGCCATCTAGAGCAGATCGACAGCTATGCCCCAGGTCACCAGATTAGTTTTGGAAATCTGGACTATGTCGCTGATATCTGAGGAGACTTGATCTTCCAAGGGTTCACGACCCCAACCTCAACTCTGGCTTTAGATCCGGAGCGCATCACCAGGTCCGAGGACAGCATTCCTGAACCTACCGGACTATCTGCGGCCACTAAGCCTAGTACGGGAGAGCCGGAGTAAGTAGTGTCACTGATAACTATCATAAAGCCGGACTCTTCTCCGGACACTGGCTCCGAACCCTCGGAGTCAGCATCGTGTGAGCTCGGCCAAGGAGTCTCCTTCCTGCCGTACTCCACAGACTCCCCTCTCCCTGGCCAAACCTCGCCTTTGAGCGAGGCTCTGGACTTGATGCGATCCCTCGTCATTACAGAGGGGTCACATCCGAACTACGCCCAGCCTAGACTAGGGGCTGAGAGCAGGGAATTTTACGTCCCACCCACCACCCACTTCATAGCCACTATCGAGGACCTTACCGACATGCTTGACCGTAACTCCGAAGACATCTACGGTATGGACGTTATTGCCGGAGATGAACAAAGCCAAAACCCGCCGCATACCACACGTTGGGCGGCCACCTCCACATTTGACGTATGCATGGTAGATACGCCAAGCGAGGACGGCGGTGAGGGCAGTAAGGATCCAATCAAGGACAACAACACTGATAAACCACCAAAGAAGCGGCATCAGCGACGCTGTTCAAAATCACGTCGTGGCAAGGAAAGAAATACCGGCAATGGAGACCATAGCACTCCGGAGAACGCCGAAGACCCAGATGCCTCCGTCAAACCAACACCCGAACATGATGATAGGGAGGAGGGGCAGGGTAACCCCAACAAGCCAGTCGGAAGCGAGGACTCGGAGGACAGGAGTTACATACCACCCTCCGAAGACGACATAAGCCCCGGTGACGAAGATTTCATTGTCCCAGAGGAGCCCCTCTAGCAAGAAAGCTTTAGGCAACAACTCATCGCAACCGCGAGGAGCCTGAAGAGGAAGCAGCAATGACTTCAAGCCGAATGGGATATGCTCAACGACAGATGGACTAATGTCCTGGCAGCCGAGGAATACGGCCTTGCACGACCAACCAAAAGCTACCCAAAGCGACAGCTGCTACCTCAATTCGACGGCGAGGCACTGGAGCCTGCACCATCAGCGCGTAACACGACTGACCGACCACGTGGACAAAACGGCAACTCGAGCCGGACACCAGCCCATACTACCTCGCCGTAAAGGTAGAGACACAACAACTCGAGGATATACATACGACCCGCGGCAGGAACTGGAAAATAAAGCGGGTCAGACCAGATCAATCTACGGATCGTGGGGCCGTGCCCCGGCATGCGATGACAGCTATCTAGCCGGACGCGACGAGCATAACCACGTTCGGGCCGAAAACCGCAGACGGACTCCATCCGAACTACGTCGCGACTTGGCCCGATATAGAGGCGCCGCACACCCCCTCTGCTTCACTGACGAGGTAATGGAGCACGAATTCCCAGAAGGGTTTAAACCCATGAATATTGAATCATATGATGGAACAACTGACCCCGCAGTATGGATTGAGGATTTTCTTCTCCATATCCACATGGCCCGCGGTGATGATCTCCACGCCATTAAATACCTCCCACTAAAATTAAAGGGACCAGCCCGGCACTGGCTAAACAGCCTCCCATAGAACTCCATTGGCAGCTGGGAAGACTTGGAAGACGCCTTTCGCGACAATTTCCAAGGCACATATGTCCGGCTTCCGGACGCCTATGACCTCAGTCACATCATCCAGCAGCCCGGAGAATCAGCCAGGAAACTCTAGACTAGGTTCCTAATTAAAAAGAACCAAATTGTAGACTGTCCGGATGCCGAAGCACTCGCGGCCTTTAAACATAGCATCCACGACGAGTGGCTTGCCCGCCACCTCGGCCAAGAAAAGACAAAGTCCATGGTAGCTCTCACCGCACTAATGACCCGCTTTTGCGTGGGAGAAGATAGCTGGCTCGCTCGTTGAAGCAATAGCGCGCGCGATCCTGGTACCTCTAAAGTCAGGGACGGCAAGGGAAAGCCACGACGCAATAAAGACAAGCATCGCAACAATAATGCAGGAACCCAAGACATAATGGTTAACGCCAGATTTAGTGGCTCCAAAAATGGTCAACGGAAGAAGCCATTTAAGGCAAACTGAGATGGTCCATCCAGTCTAGACAAGATACTGGATCGGCCCTGTCAGATCCATGGCACCAACAGAAATTGTTGGGTTTTCAAACAAGCCGGCAAGCTCAATGCCGAACACAAAGGGAAGGGGCCGCCCAGTGATAGTGAAGAAGAGGAGGCTCGCCTACCGAGCACCGGGGGACAGAAGCAATTCCCCTCCAAAATAAAAACAGTAAACATGATATACGTGACGCATACCTCTGAAAGGGAGCGCAAGCAGGAACTACGAGACGACCACGCCATAAAACCGGACACCCCAAAATTCAACCCATGGGTGGCCCGCTCGATCACTATCGATCGCAAGGACCACCCAACCAGTATCCGTCACGGAGGTTCGGCAGCTCTGGTCCTCGATCCAATTATCGGTGGATTTCATCTCGCGCGGGTCCTGATGGACGGCGGCAGTAGCCTCAATTTACTCTACCAAGGCACTGTCCGCAAAATGGGCATTGACCCTTCAAAGATCAAGCCCACCACAACTACCTTCAAGGGACTAATACCCGGCGTAGAAGCTCACGGCACAGGCTCAATCTCACTGGAAGTTGCTTCGGTTCACCGGAAAACTTCTGATGCGAGGACTTGATCTTCGATATTGTCCCATTCCGCATTGGCTACCACACACTGTTCGGGCGGGCTGCTTTTGCTCGTTTCAATGCGGTCCCAAACTACGCCTATCTAAAGCTTAAGATGCCCGGTCCACATGGCACCATTACGGTCAACGGCAACACGGAACGCTCCCTCCGCACTGAGGGGCACACCGTGACAATCACAACTGAAGTACAAAACGGCCTCTTCAAGCCGCATATCTCATCGGTCATTAAACCGCCGGCCTCTATGATACATCTCCAACGTATCTATAATTTTTGATTGCTCCATGCTACTTTATCTACTGTTTTGGACTATATTGGGCTTTATTTTCCACTTTTATATTACTTTTGGGACTAACCTATTAACCGGAGGCCCAGCCCGAATCGCTGTTTTTGCCTATTTCAGTGTTTGAAGAAATGGAATATCAAGCGAGTCCAAACGGAATGAAACCTTGAGGAACGTGATTTTCCAACCGAGCGTGATCCGGAGACTTGGACCCAACTCCAAGAAGTGCAGGCGGTCACGAGGGTGGAGGCGCGCCCCTACCTCGTGGGCCCCTGACGCCCACCGACGCACTCCTTCCTCCTATATATACCTCGTATCCCCAAGCGATCGAACAGGAGCCAAAACCTAATTCCACCGCCGCAACCTTACAGATCCACGAGATCCCATCTTGGGGCCTGTTCAGAGCTCCATGAGGAGGCATCCACCACGGAGGGCTTATACATCAACACCATAGCCCCTCCGATGAAGTGTGAGTAGTTTACTTGGACCTTCGGGTCCATAGCTAGTAGCTAGATGGATTCTTCTCTCTTTTGGATCTCAATACAATGTTCTCCCCCTCTCTCGTGGAGATCTATTCGATGTAATCTTCTTTTTGCGGTGTGTTTGTTGAGACCTATGAATTGTGGGTTTATGATCCAGCTTATCTATGAATAATATTTGAATCTTCTCTGAATTCTTTTATGTATGATTGAGTTATCTTTGCAAGTCTCTTCGAATTATCCGTTTGGTTTGGCCAACTAGATTGGTAGTTCTTGCAATGGGAGAAGTGCTTAGCTTTGGGTTCAATCTTGCGATGTCCTTACCCAAAGTGTAAAGGGTTGCAAGGCACGTATTGTATTGTTGCCATCGAGGATAACAAGATGGGGTATTTATCATATTGCATGAATTTATTCCTCTACATCATGTCATCTTGCTTAAGGCGTTACTCTGTTTTTAACTTAATACTCTAGATGCATGCTGGATAGCGGTCGATGAGTGGAGTAATAGTAGTAGATGCAGAATCGTTTCGATCTACTTGTCACAGACGTGATACCTATATACATGATCATACCTAGATAACCTCATAACTATGCTCAATTCTATCAATTCCTCAACAGTAATTTGTTCACCCACCGTAGAATACTTATGCTCTTGAGAGATGTCACTAGTGAAACCTATGGCCCCCGGGTCTATTCTCATCATATCAATCTCTATCACTTTATTTACTTGTTTGTTTTTACTTTGCTTTTACTTTTTACTTTGCATCTTTATACCAAAAATACCAAAAATATTATCTCTATCAGATCTCACTCTCGTAAGAGACCGTGAAGGGATTGACAACCCCTAATCGCGTTGGTTGCGAGTAGCTATCGTTTTGTGCAGGTACGAGGGACTTGCGTGGCCTCCTCTGGATTGATACCTTGGTTCTCAAAAGCTGAGGGAAATACTTACGCTCTTGTGCTGCATCATCCTCTCCTCTTCGGGAAAACCAACGCAAGCTCAAGACATAGCAAGAAGGATTTCGGCGCCGTTCTTCGGGAGTCTACACAAAAGTCAACATACCAAGTACCCATCACAATCCCTATCTCTCGCATTACATTATTTGCCATTTGCCTCTCGTTTTCCTCTCCCGCACTTCACCCTTGCCGTTTTATTCGCCCTCTCTTTCCCAATCTCCTCCTCTTTTTCCCTTTGCCGTTTGTTTGCTCGTGTGTTAGTTTGCTTGTTTGTCGCGATGGCCCTACCTAAATTTGGTGATCTTCACCTTAAAAGGCTAGAGGAGATCGAAAACAATGTCAGGAAGTTTATGGTTTTGCAATTTGAGCATAATAATTTCTTTAGAAATGAGCTTAAGGAACAAAAGAGTTTTATGAGTTTTATGAATGAAGAGCTCGATGATATGTCCAAAGAATTTGATGGTATAAGAGCCCAAATTGCTCGTCTTGAAAAGATGACCGCTGAAATTTCGGATATGCAAGCTACCTTAGTTAATAAGATGGCCGCTAAACCGAATTCCTATGAAAATCAAGATGAAGATCTAAAATTTATTGATGTGTCCCCTATTAAATCTTTGTTTTGCAACATGAATCTTGATGAAACTGAATATGATCTTCCTTTACCTAGAAGGCGTTCTAAGAATTTGGAGTTTTTAGATCTTGATGATGAAATTGATAAAAGTGGGATTGAAAGAAATAAAAATCGAGATATGCTAAGCCTACTATATTGGATCTTAAGGAATTTAATTATGAAAATTGCTCTTTAATTGATTGTATTTCCTTGTTGCAAACCGTGCTAAATTCTCCTCATGCTTATAGTAAAAATAAGGCCTTTACCGAACACATTGTTGATGCTTTGATGCAATCCTATGAAGAAAAGCTTGAGTTGAAAGTTTCTATCCCTAGGAAACTCCATGATTAGTGGGAACCTACTATAAAAATTAAAATTAAAGATTATGAGTTTCATGCTTTGTGTGATTTGGGTGCTAGTGTCTCTACTATTCCCAAAACTTTGTGTGATTTGCTAGATTTCCGTGATTTCCGTGATTTTGATGATTGCTCTCTAAACTTGCATCTTGCGGATTCCACTATTAAAAAACCTATGGGAAGAATTAATGATGTGCTTATTGTTGCAAATAGGAATTATGTGCCTGTAGATTTTATCGTTCTTGATATAGATTGCAATCCTTCATGTCCTATTATTCTTGGTAGACCTTTCCTTAGAACGATTGGTGCAATTATTGATATGAAGGAAGGGAATATTAGATTCCAATTTCCATTAAATAAAGGCATGGAACACTTTCCTAGAAAGGAAATAAAATTACCATATGAATCTATCATGAGAGCCACTTATGGATTGCTTACCAAAGACGGCAATACCTAGATCTATCCTTGCTTTTATGCCTAGCTAGGGGCGTTAAATGATAGCGCTTGTTGGGAGGCAACCCAATTTTATTTTTAGTTTTTTGTTTTTACTTCTGTTTAGGAATAAATAATCCATCTAGCCCCTGTTTATATGTGGTTTTATCTTTTAATTAGTGTTTGTGCCAAGTTAAACCTATTAGATCTTCTTGGGTGATAGTTATTTGATCTTGCTGTAATTTCCAGAAACTTTGCTCTCAGTGCCCGAATTGTTAAAAATCATCAGAACGTGATAAAATACTGATTTCAATTGCTTCTGATCAATAAACAAATTTTCCACGTCGTCTAATTTTGGTAGAATTGTTTGAGTTCCAGAAGTTTGCGTTAGTTACAGATTACTACAGCCTGTTCTGTTGACAGATTCTGTTTTGCGTGTGTTGTTTGCTTATTTTGATGAATCTATGGCTAGTAAAATAGTTTATAATCCATAGAGAAGTTGGAATACAGTAGGTTTAACACCCATATAAATAAATAATGAGTGAATTACAGTACCTTGAATTATTCTTTTGTCTTCTTTCTCTAATGGAGCTCACGAGATTTCTATTGAGTTTTGTGTTGTGAAGTTTTCAAGTTTTGGGTGAATTCTTTTGATGGATTATGGAACAAGGAGTGGCAAGAGCCTAAGCTTGGGATGCCCATGGCACCCCCAAGATAATCCAAGGACACCAAAAAGTCAAAGCTTGGGGATGCCCCGGAAGGCATCCCCTCTTTCGTCTACTTCCATCGGTAATTTACTTGGAGCTATATTTTTATTCACCACATGATATGTGTTTTGCTTGGAGCGTCTTGTATTATTTGTGTCTTTGCTTGTTAGTTTACCACAATCATCCTTGTCGTACACACCTTTTGAGAGAGCCATACATGAATTGGAATTTGTTAGAATACTCTATGTGCTTCACTTATATCTTTTGAGCTTGATAGTTTTTCTCATAGTGCTTCACTTATATCTTTTGAGCATGATACTTTTTGCTCTAGTGCTTCACTTAGATCTTTTAGAGCAAGGTGGTGGATTTTTTTTAAAGAAACTTGATCTCTCATGCTTCACTTATATTATTTTGAGAGTCGTTAATAGCATGGTAATTTGCTTAATGTTAATATACTTAGTGTTCAAGATATGTGAAACTTTATTTTTGAATGAATTAAATACTAAGATAAGTTTGATGCTTGATAATTGTTTTGAGATATGGAGGTAATAATATCAAAGTCGTGCTAGTTGATAATTGTGAATTTGGGAAATACTTGTGTTGAAGTTTGCAAGTCCCATAGCATGCATGTATGGTTAAAGTTGTGTAACAAATTTGAAACATGAAGTGTACTTGGCTTGTGCATCCTTATGAGTGGCGGTCGGGGACGACGATGGTCTTTCCTACCAATCTATCCCCTAGAAGCATCTGCGTAGTACTTGATTTTGATGGCTTCTAAATTTTTGCAATAAGTATATGAGTTCTTTTGACTAATGTTGAGTCCATGGATTATACGCACTTTTACCTTTCCGCCTTTGCTAGCCTCTTCGGTACCGTGCATTGCCCTTTCTCACCTTGAGAGTTGGTGCAAACTTCGCCGGTGCATCTAAAACCCGTGATATGATACGCTCTTTCACACATAAATGTAGCGACCCGACCTCAGACGGTCAAGCCTCGTGTTCTTGTGCCATCCTCGGATCAAGTATCTTTGGCACACACAGTACATCAATGTATATATCAAAGTGCAATCACATGTATAATTAACGTAAAACTGATATATATACCTCATAAGTCACAGTGAAACAAATAGTCGGGTGTGGAGTCCCATCAACGCCATCGGCAGGTTGAGTGTAGACCGTAACCTGATCGTAACTCTTACTCGTCGAGGAAATATCTGCAACATGATACGTTGCAGCCGTGTAGGTCATTACATGGAATGTACCGGCAAGATCACAACATGAGAAAACAGATGATAAAACTATACTATATGCAATTTGGCTTTGTGGCTCTGGGTCCGAGTTTTGTTTGCGTAAAAGCTGGTTTTATTTTCCCTACATCAAAGGAATAAATGAAGTCTGTACTATGGAGTTTTCTATCATGACATGGTTCCGCCAACCGATGTCTCATAGCCCAAAATCATCATAAGTTGCCCACAATTAAGTTATCAATCCGGTGTTGAGAGTTCCGAGATAGATCCAAGTCCAGAGGCTCAAATTGTCCGTAACCGGGGAGACGGCTAATCGATTAGGTTTTAACCCTCTGCAGAGGTTTGTACACTTTACCCGCAAGATTCGATCCCTCTCTTTACGTTCTCGCACTTCAGGGTGTTTGAGAACAAGATGACCGAAACATGGTCTTCCGAAGAGTTCCTCTGACCACTGTCCGGTGCTCATCCAATCCTACCGTAGTTCTACATCTGCTAGCACCGTCCCAGCCAGAGTCACAACTAAGGTCAACCAAGCGAGCCCATAGTGACTTGCGGTTGCATGTAAGCTTCCGGCATGAAGTATTCTTCCATCTCTTTGAGTCTGGGTGAAGCTTTCCGCAAGATGTCATGGCGCTTCTCCATGCATCCCGCCAACCACTGGTTTCTCCGGGTGCTCGTCAACCGCCCTTCACCCAATGAGTGTGTATTGAATTCTTGTCTCGAGTCTTGAAGTCTTGAGGCCTTGAAGATGCAGTCCTTGCAGATTCCATCATGGAGTTGTCGTCATTGACGTAGGTCCTCCATTCTCACACCACTCCCGAGCACTCATACCAACCCCGTCTACTATAGCGTAGCATTAAAATAAATAGCGTCCCGGGCTTGGTAACAGGGTGATGGGTTCCTCAAAACGCTTTTGGAGCCCCGGTTCTAAGCTGTAAAGCATGCCGCACCGAACGAGGGAGTAATCATCGATGCGTGCCAAACGTTCAAATCGTCTTGCAAAGGCTGGGAGAGCAGGTGGGTCACCTAACGGTGCTTCTAGGACATATGCCTTCTTGGCAGCTATGAGGATGATCTCGGTTTGGACCCAGTCCGTATAGTTGCTGCCATCATCTTTCAGCTTGGTTTTCTCTAGGAACGCGTTGAAGTTCATGTTGACATGAGCGTTGGTCATTTGATCTACAAGACATATTTTGCAAAAAAGTTTTAGACTAAGTTCATGCTAATTAAGTTCATCTTAATCAAATTATTGAATGAACTCCCACTCAGATTTGACATTCCTCTAGTCATCTAAGTGTTACACGATCCGAGTCGACTAGGCCGTGTCCGATCATCACGTGAGACGGACTAGTCATCGTCGGTGAACATTCTCATGTTGATCGTATCTTCTATACGACTCGTGTTCGACCTTTCGGTCTCCGTGTTCCGAGGCCATGTCTGTACATGCTAGGCTCGTCAAGTTAACCCTAAGTGTTTTGCATGTAAAACTGTCTTACACCCGTTGTATGTGAACGTAAGGATCTATCACACCCGATCATCACGTGGTGCTTGAAACGATTTAACTTTAGCAACGGTGCACGCTTAGGGAGAACACTTCTTGAAATTTTGTAAGGATCATCTTATTTACTACCGTCGTTCTAAGTAAACAAGATGCATAAACATAATAAACATCACATGCAATTATATAATAGTGACATGATATGGCCAATATCATAAAACTCCATTGATCTCCATCTTCGGGGCTCCATGATCATCTTGTCACCGGCATGACACCTTGATCTCCATCATCGTGTCTTCATGAAGTTGTCACGCCAACGACTACTTCTACTTCTATGGCTAACGCGTTTAGCAATAAAGTAAAGTAATTTATATGGCGTTCTTCAATGACGCGCAGGTCATACAAAAATAAAGACAACTCCTATGGCTCCTGCCGGTTGTAATACTCATCGACATGCAAGTCGTGATTCCTATTACAAGAACATGATCTCATACATCACAATATGTCATTCATCATTCATCACAACTTGGCCATATCACATCACATGACAATTGCTGCAAAAACAAGTTAGACGTGCTCTAATTGTTGTTGCATCTTTTACGTGGCTGCAATTGGGTTCTAGCAAGAACGTTTTCTTACCTCACGAATAACCACAACGTGATTTTGTCAACTTCTATTTACCCTTCATAAGGACCCTTTTCATCGAATCCGCTCCAACTAAAGTGGGAGAGATAGACACCCGCCAGCCACCTTATGCAACTAGTGCATGTTAGTCGGTAGAACCGGTCTCACGTAAGCGTACGTGTAAGGTTGGTCCGGGCCGCTTCATCCCACAATACCGCGGAAGCAAGATAAGACTAGTAGCGGCAAGCAAGTTGACAAGATCTACGCCCACAACCAAATTGTGTTCTACTCGTGCAATAGAGAACTACGCATAGACCTAGCTCATGATGCCACTATTGGGGAACGTTGCAGAAAATTAAATTTTTTTACGGTTTCACCAAGATCCATCTATGAGTTCATCTAAGCAACGAGTCAAGGGAGTGAGTTTGCATCTACATACCACTTGTAGATCGCGTACGGAAGCGTTCGAGGGAGCGGTGATGTTGGAGTCGTACTCGACATGATTCAGATCACCGATGACCAAGTGCTGAACGGACAGCACCTCCGCGTTCAACACACGTACGGTACGGGTGACGTCGCCTCCGTCTTGATCTAGCAAGGAGGAAGGAAAGGTTGAGGAAGACAGCTCCACTGGCAGCACGACGGCGTGATGATGGTGGAGAAGCAGTACTCCGACAGGGCTTCGCCGAGCACACAACGGAGGAGGAGAGGTGTTGGGGAGGGGAGGGCTACGCCTTGGCTTGGGTGCGGCTGCCCTCCCCTCACCCCTATATTTATAGGGGGAAGGGAGAAGAGGGCCGGCCCCTCTAGATGGCATCTAGAGGGGGGCGGCGGCCAAGGGAGGGGGACTTGCCCCCAAGCAGGGGCGCCTCTCTGGGTTCCCCTCAACCCCTAGGCGCAAGGGCCCAAGGGGATGCGCCCAGCCCACCAGGCTGGCTCCTACCACGCAGCCCATGTTGTCCCCCGGAGGTGGCCCCTCCCGTGGACCTCCGAACCCTTCCGGTGGCCCCTGTACAATGCCGCACGCCCCGA
The DNA here is from genome assembly GCA_021605205.1 of Aegilops longissima. Classification (NCBI taxonomy): domain Eukaryota; kingdom Viridiplantae; phylum Streptophyta; class Magnoliopsida; order Poales; family Poaceae; genus Aegilops; species Aegilops longissima. The sequence goes on along the minus strand of CM038677.1, from coordinate 616,990,557 downwards.
AACTTTCCGGTGTCCGCTTGACAACTTCCCACATATAAATCTTTACCTCCGGACCCTTCCGAACTCCTCGTGATGTCCAGGATCTCATCCGGACTCAACAACATTCGGTAATCACATACAAGTCTTCCTAATAACCCTAGCGCCACCGAACCTTAAGTGTGTAGACCCTACGGGTTCGGGAGACATGCGAGACATGACCGAGACGCTCCCGTGTCAATAACCAACAGCGGATCTGGATACCCATGTTGGCTCCCACATGCTCCTCGATGATGTCATCGGATGAACCACGATGTCGAGGATTCAAGCAACCCCGTATACTATTCCCTTTGTCAGACGGTATGTTACTTGCCCGAGACTCGATCGTCGGTATCCCCATACCTCGTTCAGTCTCGTTATCGGCAAGTCACTTTACTCGTACCGTAATGCATGATCCCGTGACCAGACGCTTGGTCACTTTGAGCTCATTATGATGATGCACTACCGAGTGGGCCCAGTGATACCTCTCCGTAATACGGAGTGACAAATCCCAGTCTCTATCCGTGTCAACCCAATAGACACTTTCGGAGATACCTGTAGTGCACCTTTATAGTCACCCAGTTACGTTGTGATGTTCGGTACACCCAAAGCACTCCTACGGTATCCGGGAGTTACACGATCTCATGGTTTAAGGAAGAGATACTTGACATTGGAAAAGCTCTAGCAAAATGAACTACACGATCTTGTGCTATGCTTAGGGTTGGGTCTTGTCCATCACGTCATTCTCGTAATGACGTGATCCCGTTGTTAATGACATCTAATGTCCATAGCCAGGAAACCATGACTATCTATTGACCAACGAGCTAGTCAACTAGAGGCTCACTAGGGACGTATTTGTGGTCTATTTATTCACACATGTATTACGATTTCCGGATAATACAATTATAGCATGAATAGAAGACAATTATCATGAACAAGGAAATATAATAATAATGCTTTTATTATTGCCTCTAGGGCATATTTCCAACAGGCGGTGGCTCCCGCGCTCTATCATCGCGGCGCGGCGATTGCCGAGTATACGGACACCAGCGTCTTCCTCCCTAAGCTAGAAGAAGCAGGCGTCGAGGTGCCGCCCAACTGGTTCGGGCTGAACCTAGAAGGCGGCGAGGACTCGGTGGAGGAGATTGCCTCCAGCGATGAAGGCGAGGGAGAGGAGGATGAGGACGAGGACGGCGGAGACGATCCGCCGGATGGTGAAGACGACGGTCGGCCTCAGCCTGACCAAGTCTCGACCAACGGATGAAGCGCTGGCGAGTTGACTACTACCGACGCTGACCAGGCCGAGACTCACCAGGCGGCCGCTCCACCACCCGGAGCCTCTACCTCCGCCGACCCCTCCGATCCGCCTGCTGCTCCTGTGGCCTAGGCGGCCAAGTTATCTTTCTTTTCCATATTTTGTGACTCTTGAACAAAACTTGTTAAGTTCACGCAATTCCACCTACTGGGGGTGTATTCAAACTCCGTTGAATGCTGGCCAAGGGCCTTTGCTGTAAAAATCATCTTTTGCCGATTTCCGACTTGTCTTGCTTTTCTACTCCTTTGGCTTTTTCCTTTGCCGCCTTCCCTTGGCTGCCATCTTGCCAGCCGAGCAGCCACTCCGCGGTCTGTGGCTAGGTCAAGTACTTGGCTATTTTGGGAAGGCAAGTACTTTAGCGGTTTGGTAGAGTGTAGCAAATTAAGTCAGAAACTGGCCGGCCGGCTGCTCAGCAGCCGGTCGGCGAGGGGAAGGGCCGACTCGGCCTATGCCAATGTTTTAGTCCTTAGCCATTTTTCATGTGGGCACCATTTCCTTCCTTCATCTCTTGCCGGCCGGACAGTCGCTTTGTGAGTTGTGGCTTGTGGCAAGAGAGGGCTTAGATGCCGGCACACTACTTATCCGACTGCAGGTAGCATTGACATAGTACAAGGGACCTAGAGGCCGCGTGGTGGCCGCACTCGCCTTGGTGGATATCTTTGAGGATTGCTTGGCCCTTCTCTGGTTCCACGCAGCACTGGGAAACTCCAGTCATGCTGCGTCTGACAAGCTCTCGATTTACTATCGTGTAGGCTCCTGCTCGGCGCTGCACTTGCCGGGTCGAGATCTCATCGGCCGACAGCTCTCTATTCACCAGAAACTTGAGAATGGGCTCTCCCCATGATGGTGTTGAATTTCTTCTACTGCCACCATGGCCACTTGTACTAGGGCGGCTGGGCTGGGAGGTGGTGGGTTGGAGCTGGTTGCCGCTTGGTGCATTGTTGAAGTCTCCGGGCCGACTGCTGCAGCCCCCGGTGTTGGTGTCAAAACCAGCGGATCTCAGGTAGGGGGTCCCGATCTGTGCGTCAAGGCTGATGGTAACAGGAAGCAAGGGACGCAGATGTTTACCCAGGTTCGGGCCCTCTCGATGGAGGTAAAACCCTACTTCCTGCTTGATTAATATTGATGATATGGGTAGTAAGAGAGTAGATTTACCGCGAGATCGTAGAGGCTAAACCCTAAGAGCTAGCCTATGATGGTATGATTGTAATTGTGATCGGCCTTCTAAGGACCAACCTCTCCGGTTTATATAGACACCGGAGAGGGCTAGGGTTTACATGGAGTCGGTTACAAGGAAGGAAATATAATATCCGGATCGCCAAGCTTGCCTTCCACGCCAAGGAAAGTCCCATACGGACACGGTCCGAAGTCTTGAGTCTTGTATCTTCACGCTTCAATAGTCCGTACGTTGTACACAGTCCGGCTGTCCGGATACCCCCTAATCCAGGACTCCCTCAGTAGCCCCTGAACCAGGCTTCATGGGTAATGCAAGGCGGGTTCCTTCTTCGAATACTCCAAAGTACCTGTTACGACGAATGGTGTCCGGCCTCCAATCAATGTTGTGCTCCTCGGCTTCAGTGCTTCAGTATTGAACATCTCCACGTGTCGAGCGAATGCGAGGAGTCGAGGCATTTTTGCATTTTCCACCCTCGATCCTCCGGCTAACCGTCTATTTGAAGGGACGGGGATTATCAGATCCAAACCTCATTCTCCCTCCCAAGGCTAGCATCCAACAGAGCGCTCCGCGAAAAGCCATTCCAGCATGGCCGGCCGTCGCAGCTCTTCTGCTCGCCCTTCTCGTTCCAAGTCGGGGGATTGGGGAGAGTGCACAGTTCCTCATAGCCATTTGATAGAGTTACAAACCTAAGGGTTTCTCCCACCGGCGTTCATGGTCCCCGTCCGGGCCAGAATAGCCACTTATGACGGAGGGGAACAAGCAAAGGGATCTCCTAATCCATCTCCAGAGGAGCGTGTATGCCTCATCCCGCATCTGTTGAGGGGCATCAGATTTCCTATCCACCCGTTTCTTCACGGGCTCCTGGAGTTCTACGGCATCCAGTTACACAATTTTACCCCTGCCTCTATTCTGTACATAGCGGGGTATGTTGCCCTTTGCGAGCTGTTTTTAGGATTAGAAACACACTTCAGATTATGGAGGAAGCTGTTCTGCCTCGTCCCCCGCACTCAGGGGGAGTCCCTATGTCAAGTGGGCGGGGTCGAAGTATGGCGCATTGCCGAGACCGGATACTTATCCGACACTCCTGAGAAGGCACCAGAAAACTGGCCTTCAGAGTGGTTTTATATAGACGATGTTCCCCTTCCGGATCCAGTCCGGACAGGTCTCCCCAAGTTCAGCAACGCCCCGCCGAGGGCACGCCTAAGCTGGCGCCCCCGGGGCCCTCAAGAAGAGGACACAAGGGAAATACTCCTCCTGATGAACATGATAAAGTTACTTGCCAAATCCAGACTGACGATAGTTGAGGTTATGGCTATATGCATAAGGCGAGGCGTGCAACCGCTCCAATATCGGGGGAAGCCCATGTGGCATTTCAACGGGGAAGATGACGCCACCCGCTGCGGCTGTAAGGGTCCGGACTCCGCTGCCGCTTTGGCAAGGATATTGTCCGATTTGTACAAAGGGGAAGAGGAGGAATTCCTTCGCATCAAAATGCGGGACGGATTCTCCATGTACAACCCCCAGCGTGGGTAAGTTGCCATTCTTTTTCCCTGCTTTACTTACTCTAGCGTTCTTCTGCTAACATTACTTGCATCAACGCTTCTGGGCAGGAACTGAGGAGGGCCGTAGAAGGAATCTTCAGCCCCTCCCCGCAACCAGAGGACCCTGGAAGGGCCCTAGATCTGGGACTTAAAGTGGATTCGGATATCACTGTGGAGCTTGCCAACGGGGTATTCGGATATCACCGCTCCCCGCGTCGCGTGTAAGCCAAACTCAAAAACCCTATCCTTCGAAGAGGACTCCTCCCAGGTATTATAATTTACCCATGAGGCGTCATTCTATTTGCAGAAACGACGGCCGGAGCGAGGGGCCGAGCCCCTAGGGAATCGTCAACAACGGGCGTCCGGATCGGGCAGGCTCAAGAGGAAGGCGGTGAGGGTTGACACACCGCTACAGAGGTAAAGTAGTAATCTGTCCTGTAATTATAGAATTTGAAATGTGACAACGCCCTTTGTGTCTGGCAGGAAGAGGAATAACCGGACTATATCCAGAGACCCCACCAATCACGCCTCCACCAGTCGGGTTCCAGAACCGGCTTCGGGGGAAGAGGCGGACACAGGGCCAGCACCGCATAGTTCCCCGACGGAGGATGCAGATATGTGTTCGGCCACGAACTCCGAAGTGGAGAGCTCCATGAATCACCGACGCCGGAGGACAGTGCTCCGAAACAACATCTTTTCTGAAGAGGCTTTTAATGCCTTCAATTCGGCGGACGCATACGTCCGAGCTGCTCGGGACGGGCTTGCCCAAGCGACAAACCAATATACCAAAGACATACGGGTAAGAAATTTTGATAAGTATGTATAGCAGTAGCCCCTGAGACTTGAAACGGTTGGAACAACAGTTTTAAGGATCAATCTTTGCACAGGTCCTTGTAGAGAAGAACGAGCAATTGTCTCGGGAGCTGGAGCGATGCAAGGCCGAACTGAGGGCCGCGGTTGCCAAATTAGAGGAACCCCAAAAGCCCTTGTCTGGTAACAATTGTCACAATTGCACGAAGATGCACCCGTTAGTAAATGGCTGATGTGACAAGTCTAACAGAAAATTCTGCAGACAATCCCGGGGTGAATCCGGAGGGCGTAAGAGAGGACACATCGCATCTTAAAAAGCAGCTGGAGGCTGGCGAGCGTATTCTTACACGAGTTAGGCAGGAGAAGAACGATCTTCAAGATGCCAAAGTCCAGCTGTACGCGGAGTTAAAAGATCTCCGCGCTCAGCTGGCGGACTCCGTGAAGGAGAACAAGAAGCTTCGACGCGGCATTTACGGTAAGTGCCTAGACAAACTGTAGTATAGTTCGGCGAGGAAGTATATTGAAAGAATTTTGCTTGCAGGAATGTTAACGGGTCGCCCTGAGGAGGAGATGCCCGCATCTGCAAGTGATTTACTGCAAGACCTTTCGCAACTGCACGAGCGAGCTCGGCAAGTGATGCAGGGTGTTGCTCGGGCTTTATGGCCATCAAGCTTGCTGCCGAATGGCATGGCGGAGCTTGTGAATATGCTTCAAGGAGCACGGCGGCGCTTCCAACTCTGGAAGGTGTCTCCTTGCCAGCAAGGCGCAAGAGAAGCCTGGGCTATGGTGAAGACGCGCTACACCAAGCTGGACCCGAACCATATATCAAAGTAGGACCGGCGGGGCCCGATGGGCAAGAAATCCCGTGAGTCTGGTGTATGACCAGGTAGCGTTAGCCGCTAAGTATTCTCAACAGGATTGTAAGCTAGATAGTCTGTTGGACGGTATAGAGGAGGAATATAGTCAGTCCAAGTGACTGTGTAATTTAATGGGCATGATTAGCCCCTAGCCGGATTAAAATGATTTGTCATGGCGGACCTTTTCGCTTCAGCCCCTGGATCCTATAGTCCGGGGTGTGTTCGAATACCCACTCAGTTATACAAAACCGGGGTATGCTTGGAAACATGGCGTAGGGGTCATAAGTGCTTGAACAGACAAGTACCCAACTAGTTATGTTCTATTACATGGATAGTAAGAGACATCTTCCAGGGAGAATAGTTCCCTTAGGGGTTCCTTTCCCTGGGTACGCATGCGACGATGCGCATGCCCGGACTATGAACGATGGCGCAGGATACAAGATTCTGGGGATTTACGTTGTAATAAACGAACACATCTTTTGTTCACCGACCGAATATTCTCTTAAGGAAGCTAGCTTTCGGCTTCACCCAGTCTGAGGTACACATTCGGCTGAACCAGCAGTAACAATCGCAGAGGTGCTCCCCTTATGCCCTAGACGAATTAACGGGAACGTTGTGCATAAACACAAGAGCCAGGCAACCCAGCTTGGTAACATCTTAAGTCATATCGATGCATATAATGGTGAAGAAAAGGCACATATGGAAAAAGAATGCATATGTGATGGGCAGAAAGCCATGTGAGTAATTATTTTCAGCTTCATATAGGAAGCCCCCAGGTACGCTTAGTGCGGCCAGAGTGATCCGGCAATCCGCACTGTATTGAATACTTTGTGTGAAAAAAGGTCGAGAAAGGGAAAAGGGGTGGAGCATAAGTAAACGAGGGGAGTAGGGAGACGAACGCTGAGTTCGGCGCTAGGCGTAGAATCTCCGGAGTCTGGCCGCGTTCCATGGGTTCGGCTCGAGTCTGTTGTCCAATGCATTACGTAAGCGGTACGCTCCTTCGGTGAGAACTTGGTCGATGACGAAGGGGCCTTCCCACTTGGGTTTGAGCTTGTCCTTCTTCTTCTCCGGTAGGCATAGAACGAGCTCGCCAATATTGTAAGTTTTGGCCCGCACTTCTCTGCTTTGATACCGTCGAGCCTGCTGCTAATAGAATGCGGAACGGGCTTTTGTGACATCGCGCTCCTCCTCCAAGGCATCCAAGTTATCCTGCCGATCTAACTCGGCTTCCTTCTCTTCGTACATGCGTACGCGCGGCGAATCATGTATTATGTCGCAGGGTAGTACTGCTTCCGCACCGTACACCATAAAAAATGGTGTGTATCAGGTGGTGCGATTCGGTGTGGTCCGCAACCCCCAGAGTATGGAGTGAAGCTCCTCCACCCAGTGCGTATCCGATTCTGTTAAAGACCGCACTAGTGTGGGTTTGATGCCGCTCATGATGAGACTGTTTGCCCGTTCGACCTGGCCGTTTGTTTGGGGGTGGTAGACGGAAGCATAGTCGAGCTTAATACCCATTTTGCCGCACCAAGTTTTCACTTCATCGGCTATGAAATTTGAGCCATTATCAGTGATGATGCTATGGGGGACACCGTATCGGTGTACGACCCCGGATATGAAGTCGATTACTGGTCCGGATTCGACCGTTTTAACTGGCTTGGCTTCTATCCATTTGGTGAATTTGTCCACCATGACCAATAAGTATTTTTTCTTATGGCTTCCCCCTTTAAGGGGTCCAACCATATCCAGCCCCCAGACCGCGAATGGACAAGTTATGGGGATTGTTTGGAGAGCGATAGGGGGCACATGACTCTGATTGGCGAAGAGCTGGCAACCGACGCAATGTTGGACAAGGTCCTGTGCGTCTGCTCAGGCCATCGGCCAATAGAAGCCTGTGCGGAAGGCTTTGCTGACTAGCGCTCGAGCCGTGGCGTGGTGTCCGCGTCCGGAATGGATTTCAGCCAAGAGCTGCCGCCCCTCTTCTTCGGAGATGCACTTTTGGAGCACTCCAGTCGCGCTTTTCTTATAGAGTTCCCCTTCGTGGACTTTGTAAGCTTTAGAATGCCGGACTATGCAGCGTGCTTCATTTTGGTCTTCGGGTAGCTCCTGCCTATTTAGGTAGGCCAAGAAAGGCTCGGTCCATGGGGCAATAACGGCCATGATTTCGTGGGCCGAGGATGTTATTTCGGTGGTAGAGCCTCCGATTGTGTCTGATGGTTCGATATCTGGGGGTGTGTTCGGGTCCGAGCTGGTATTGCCAGACTCCCCTTCCCATACTACGGATGGCTTGAACAGCCTTTCCAGGAATATGTTAGGTGGGACGGGGTCGCGTTTGGCACTGATGCGGGCGAGAGCGTCCGCCGCTTGATTATTTTCTCGAGCCACATGGTGGAACTCGAGCCCCTCGAACCGCGCTGACATTTTTAGGGCGGCATTACGGTAGGCCGCCATTTTCGGATCCTTGGCATCGAAGTCTCCGTTTATTTGTGAGATTGCGAGGTTCGAATCCCCTCGCACTTCTAGGCGTTGGATGCCCATAGAGACTGCCATCCAAAGACCATGCAACGAGCCTCATATTCGGCTGCATTGTTGGAGTCTCAGATATAATATCGAAGGACGATTGACCGTGTCTCCGTGGGGGATGTCAGACTACACCTGCTCCCAATCCGCCAGCATTTTAGAGCCGTCAAAGTGCATGATCCGGTTGGAGTATGCGCCCGTACTCTTTAGGGAGTTCGCTTTCACCATTCGCCACAAAGTCGGCCAAGATTTTGTAACTTGATGGCCCGCCGTGGTTTGTACATTATGTCGAACGGAAGGAGCTCGATGGCTCATTTAGCAATCCGCCCATAGCGTCGCGGTTGTTTATTATGTCATTGAGTGGTACTTCGAGGTTATCGTGATCGAACACTCCACGAAAGTAGTGTCGCAGCTTCCGAGATGCCATGAAGACCGCGTATGCTATTTTTTGATAGTGTGGGTATCGGGATTTGCATGGGGTGAGGACTGTGGATACGTAATAAACCGGCTTTTGGAGCGGGAGTTTGTATCTGTCAACCTCTCGTTCGACGATGAGTACTGCGCTTACAACTTGGTGTGTTGCCGCTATGTATAATAGCATAGGCTCGCCGGTGTTCGGCGCTGTTAGGACTGGATTACTGGCCAGTAAGGTCTTTATTTCATCGAGTCCGGCCGCGGCTGCATCCGTCCATACGAAGTGTTCGGTGCGCCGCAGGAGGCGGTAAAGAGGCAACGCCTTTTCTCCTAACCTAGAGATAAAGCGGCTCAAAGCGGCCACGCATCCGGCTAGCTTCTGGATGTGCTTGAGGTCTGTTGGTATAGCCAACTGAGACAGAGCTCGTATTTTTGCCGGGTTCGCTTCAATTCCTCTATTGGAAACAATGAAGCCCAGCAGTTTCCCCGATGGGACGCCGAAGACGCATTTTTACGGATTCAACTTAATGTCGTATGTCTAGAGGTTATCGAATGTGAGCCTCAAGTCATCTATCAGGGTTTCGACGTGTCTAGTTTTTATGACCACGTCGTCCACATATGCTTCCACTGTTTTGCCGATTTGTTTTTCCAGGCATGTTTGAATCATGCGTTGATAGGTTGCGCCGGCATTGTTGAGCCCAAAGGGCATAGTGTTGAAGCAAAAGGGCCATATGGCATTATAAAAGCTGTTGCAGCTTGGTCAGACTCTACCATCTTTATTTGATGGTATCCAGAGTATGCGTCGAGAAAACACAGCGAGTCGTGTCCAGCTGTGGCATCGATGATTTGATCGATGCGAGGGAGGGGAAAGGGATCCTTGGGGCAAGCCTTGTTGAGGTCTTTGAAGTCGGCGATAGGCGCCAGATTTGTCCTTCTTGGTACCATCACCAAATTTGCCACCAATCCGGATGTTTGATATCTCGGATGAATCCGCCTCGAGTAGCTTGGCTAACTCTTCCTCCATTGCTCGTCATTTGGGCTCGAGAATCGCTTTAGGGTCTGCTTGATCGGTTTATATCCTTTAGAATATTGAGGCTGTGTTCGCCGGTCAGCGTGGGATGCCCGGCATGTCCGATGGGTGCCAAAGCGAAGATGTCCCAATTCTCGCGTAAGAAATCTCGTAATGCGGCGTCAATCGCGGGGCTCAGCTGTGTCCCGATGGATGCTGTCTTCATGGGGTCCGTTGGATGGAACTGGAATTTGACTATCTCGTCTGCAGGTGTAAATGAGGTGGACTTGGGTCGCTTGTCTAGTATCACGTCATCCCTGTCCACGGTGGCCCGCAGTGTTGTTAACTCTTCGGCTGCTAGGGCTTCAGATAATGCTTCCAGTGCTAGAGCTGCGGTTTTATTTTCGGCGCGAAGTGCAACGTCCAGATCACTGGCTAGAGTGATGATTCCATTGAGTCCGGGCATTTTAAGCTTCATGTACCCATAATGGGGTACAACTTGAAAGCTCGTAAATGCATCCCGCCCTAGAAGGGCGTGGTATCCGCTGCTAAAAGGAGCCACCTGGAATGTGATTTCCTCGGACCTATAAATCTCCGGGGTGCCAAATACCACATCGAGTGTGATTTTTCCCGCACACCGCGCTTCCCTAGTAGGGATAATTCCCCTGAAGGTCGTGCCGCTTTGTTTAATGCGGCTTTTATCAATCTTCATTTTGTTGAGTGTTTCTTCATAAATCAGATTTAATCCGCTTCCGCCGTCCATGAGTAGTTTAGTGAGCCGAAAGCCTTCTACGATCAGACTAAGGACCAGAGCGGCTGGTGCCCGGACAGCCCGGAATCGAGGTTCATCACTGGCATTAAAAGTTATAGCAGTGTCGTTCCAAGTGTTTATTTTTGCCACATGGTAAATTTCAGCGGAGCTTCGACGAGCTCGCTTGCGCCTATTATTCGAGGTGAAAGTCTCGAAGACTGTTAGTACCGTATTGTGTTCGCTGGCAGGATGTTGTTCCGCCTTATGGCCCACAATAAGATCCTCGCCACTTTTTGCCACCTGCTGGAGTATCCAACATGCCTTAAGGCTATGAGTAGGTGTTGTACCTGGAGTACTGTGGAGCTTACATGGCCCGTCGAGCCATTCTTCCATCGGATCCCATACAGGGTGGGCTTTGGCTTCTTGGGGTTGGTTCGGACGACTTACGAGAGTTCGTCCGTTTAGTTCGGACAAAGGTTTTGGTGAGAGCAGTACTATCCCAAAATTCTGTTTGGGTATTCCAAGCGCTCTCCATCACACAGTACTTCCGTACTATGGTTTCCTAGTCCGCTGGCGCATTATGTCGCGGCGGCTTATAGCATTGAGGAGTCCCTCGTCTGCAGTTTTGCGTAAAAGTGAGACCATGTTCTCTTCATGGCAGTCCACGACCTTGTTAAACGCAAGGAGGAATCTGCCCAATAGTGATGTACGGTTTCACAGGGCTCTTGCCCGATGCGGAGAGACAGTTTAGGTCCAGTTTAGAGTCCGGATTTTGATCCAATCTAACGCCCAAGGGCGCGGGCGATCCCGAGCTCAACAACTCAGAATTCGGAGTGCCCAATTTCTTCGGCCCGATGCCCGATTCTAAGTCTGGGACCTGGGTCAGGTGTTCCTTTGAGCAGATATTTGGCTCAAGGAGTTCCATGATCCGAACATAACTTGTCCTCAAAGTTGAGGGCAATCCGCGTGTGGTTCTTCCACTATCGCTCTCTTATGGGTGGCCGGCGGGGACCTGATGTCCCTTTGGTTGGGTTTAAGCCTAATCCGGTCGTAGTCTGTAGCGACTCCTAGAGCGGCGATGCGATCCAAGAGTTCGTTAAGGGAGGAGAGCTCCATTGGATCCATCCATTTGGCAAGTTCCGAACTGACGCGAAGGTTATAATTGATGACCCGAGAAGTCATCGTCGGCGCCCCCGCCAATGGGGCGGCCATGATAAAGCCGACGAGCCGGAGCGTCTGGCCTACAGCCAGAGCCCCTTCCGAGGTAATGTCGTCCTTGACAATGAGACGAGCCATCGAGCCTTGTGGCGATGTCACAGAGGAACTCTCAATGAAAGCACCAATGTCGGTGTCAAAACCGGCGAATCTCAGGTAGGGGGTCCCGATCTGTGCGTCAAGTCTTGATGGTAACAGGAAGCAAGGGACACAGATGTTTACCCAGGTTCGGGCCCTCTCGATGGAGGTAAAACCCTACTTCCTGCTTTATTAATATTGATGATATGGGTAGTACAAGAGTAGATCTACCGCGAGATCGTAGAGGCTAAACCCTAAGAGCTAGCCTATGATGGTATGATTGTAATTGTGATCGGCCTTCTAAGGACCAACCTCTCCGGTTTATATAGACACCGGAGAGGGCTAGGGTTTACATGGAGTTGGTTACAAGGAAGGAAATATAATATCCGGATCGCCAAGCTTGCCTTCCATGCCAAGGAAAGTCCCATCCGGACACGGGCCGAAGTCTTGAGTCTTGTATCTTCACGCTTCAATAGTCCAGACGTTGTACACAGTCTGGCTGTCCGGATACCCCCTAATCCAGGACTCCTCACCCGGGCCGGGCTGTGAAGTCCCCGGGGCGGGTGCGACTGCCGCAATCCCCGAGCCGTTTGGTGAAGTCCCCGGGCCGACTGCTGCAGCCCTTGGGCAGGGTTGTGAAGTCCCTGGGCCAGGTGCAACTACTGCAGTCCCCGTGCCGCCTGCCGAAGTTCCCATGCCGACTGATGCAGCCCTTGAGTCGGATCTGACTGCTTCGGGAGGAGCCGGCACAAAGACGGACTCAGATTCTGGAGAGGGCTTGATCGACGGCTTGCAGAGGCACTGAAGGGAAACACCGGCTGGTATTGCTTGACGGGTGGAGCCAATCCGTGCCAAGGCGTCTGCCTGCTCGTTTTTGTTTCGTGGCACGTGAAGGAACTCACACCCTTCAAAGTATCCGCTGAGTTGCTGGACGAGGAAGCGGTAGCTCGCCATGTTTGCATCCTTGGCGTCCCAGTCGTCAGACGACTGCTGGACCATCAAATCTGAGTCACCGTAGAACAGAATCCGGCGGATGCCAAGCTCTTTGGCCAGCCGAAGTCCGTGTACGAGCGCCTCATATTCGGCCACGTTGTAAGAGGTGGCAAAGTGAATTTGCAAGGTGTATCTGAGCCTGTCGCCTTTGGGAGAGGTGAGGACAATGCCGGCTCCCAAGCCAGTGCGCACCTTTGAGCCATCAAAGTGCATCCGCCAATGAGTGGAGTCCGGAGCTGGCGGCAGGTACTGGGTCTCGGCCCAGTCGACGAGGAAGTCGGCCAGTGCTTGGGACTTGATGGCGGTGCATGGCTGGTAGAAGATGGCGTAGGGAGCCAGCTCAATGGCCCATTTGGCCACTCAGCCAGATGCATCTCTGCTGCCAATGATCTTAGCAACCGGGGCAGTGCAGACAACCGTGATTGGGTGCTCTTGGAAATATGGCTTCAGCTTCTTGGCGGCAAAATGCACGCCGTAGCACATCTTCTGGTAGTGAGGGTAGTTCTGCTTCGAGGTTGACAATACCTTGCTCAAATAGTACACAGGCCTTTGGACCGGCTATGCCTTGCCGTCCTCTGGGCGCTCCACTACTATGGTAGTGCTGACCACCTGGCTGGTGGCGGCGATGTAGAGATACATGGGCTCTTTAGCAGTCGGAGCCGCCAGGACAAGCGGCGTGGTCAACATCTTTTTTAAGTGGAGAAAAGCTTCATCCACCTTGTCATTCCACTCGAAATGAGTGGTATTCTTCATGAGTTGATACAGGGGAAGAGCCTTCTCGCCCAGCCGACTGATGAAGCGACTGGTGGATGCCAAACACCCGGTGAACTTCTGGACATCTCTCAGTCGGGTAGGCTTCTCCATCCTCTCGATGGCCTTGATCTTCACAGGGTTGCACTCGATGCCGCGCTCTGAGACCAAGAAGCCAAGGAGCTGGCTGGCTGGTAGTCCGAATACACACTTCTCTGGGTTGAGCTTGATCTGTAACCGGCGCAGATTTTCAAAAGTTTCCTTGAGGTCTTCCAGAAGGGTACCGCGCTTCTCCGTCTACACCACAATATTGTCTACATAGACGTGGGTATTCCTGCCAAGTTGCTTGAGGAGGCACTTCTGCATGCAACGCTGAAACGTGGCACCGGCATTTCTCAAGCCGAATGTCATGGTCAGGTAATAGAAGGCTCCGAATGGTGTGATGAAGGCGGTCTTCAGGCGGTCTGTCGGGTTTAACTTGATCTGATGGTAGCCTGAGTAGGCATCCAAGAAACTCAACAGCTTGCATCCGGCTGTGGAGTATATCACTTGGTCAATCTGTGGAAAGGCAAATGGATCCTTGGGGTAGGCTTTGTTGAGACTGGTGTAATCAATGCACATGCGCCACTTTTTGTTCTTCTTCAGCACAAGGACTGGGTTGGCAAGCCATTCTGGAAAAATACTTCCATAATAAATCCGACTGCCAGGAGTCGGGCTATTTCTTCGCTAACAATTCTTCTCTTCTCCCCCGACAGTTGGCGGAGGGGCTGTCTGACTAGTTTGGCATCTGGTCTAACATGTAGCTTGTGCTCGGCGAAATCCGTCGGAACACCCGGCATGTGTTTGGGAGACCATGCGAAGATGTCCCGATTCTCACGGAGGAAATCGACGAGCTCGCTTTCCTATTTTCTATCAAGGTTGGCACCTATGACAGTGTGCCTCTCCGGGTGCTCAGGGTTCAAGGGAATCTTTTTTGCTTCTTTGGCCAGCTTGAAGGAGCCCTCAGTTTCTGACTCTTTGGGCTCTGGTGACAGGTCCGTATGCTTGCCGTCCATGGCCACCACCTGGTCCAGGAGCTTATTTTCGGCCGCTATCACGAGGGACTCGGCCAGCCGGCTGCTAGCCGCAGCACAGGCGGCCAACTTCTCATAGTCTCCATTGATCATGATAATTCCCTTGGTTCCTGGCATCTTCATCTTGAGGTAGGCATAATAAGGCACCGCCATAAACTTGGCTAGAGCAGGCCGGCCTAAGAGCACATGGTAAGGACTCTCCAGGTCAACCACCTCAAACCAAATCGCTTCTCGGCCGAAATGGTCCTTGTCTCCGAAGAGGACATCTATCTTGACTTTGCCGATTGGTGAGCAGGACAAGTCGGTCACAATGCCATGAAACACAGACCGACTGGGCAGCAGCTACTTCTCTTTGATCTTCAACTTCTCCATGGTATCGCGGTAAAGGATGTTGATGCTGCTACTGCCATCTATCAGAATCTGAGAGAAACGAGCAGCTCGCCTCTCCGTGGCAAGGGTCGCATCCAACACCAGGGCATAGGAGCCTGGGAAGGCATCACTTCTGGGTGGTCAGCTCGGCTCCAACTGATAGGCTTCTCAGACCAGTGCATGAACTCTGGAGCAGTTGAGGCAACTGCATTCACTGCTCGTTGCTGCTGATGCCGGCTGTGCCTGTCATTGGCAACACTGGTGAAGACAACGTAAGCACCATGCTCTTCAGTGTAGTCATCTTGGACTGCGCAGACTGCTGGACGGGCTGCCGGCTACTGGGTAGGCAGAGCCGGCGGGCCAGCAGGCGGAGGAGGCAGTCCCTCTCCCTTGGTGATGCGGATGAGCCAGTGGCACTTTCGAGTTGTATGGTTGGACGGCTTCGCGCCGCTATGGAACTTGCAAGGGGCATCGAGGGTCTGATCAAAGGAGAAAGTAGGCAACCAAACTTGCTTGCCGCCCTTCTGGCGCTTGGGGAGGGGTTGCCCTTCAGGTTGCTGGTCCTCAACTGTCGCCACTTGCCGGCTGGTGGAAGCCGGCTGCGGGGCCTTGCGCTTGTTGTCGTTTGGCTGCTGGCGCCGACTGTTGTCTCCAGCCGGCGTCCGAGGAGCCGGAGGGAGCACCTTCCTAGAGGTATCTCGGAGCTCCGACTTCATGGAAGAGTCGACAGTGGCGTATTTGTCTGCTATGATCAGCAGCTCGTCGAGTGTGGCCGGCTCGTCGCAGAGGAGTCGGTTCTTGAGTAAGGTGCCCTCTCGGCACCCGGCAGTGAAGTACTTAATGGCTTGCACCTCGTGCACCCCTTCGCAGGAGTTGCGCAGTTCAGCCCACCGCGTCAGGTAGTCGTGGGTGGACTCATTAGGTCCTTGCACAACGAGAGTTAACGGGGCTTGGTTGGCCGCTTGTAGGGGCTGGTGAAGTTGCGGACAAAGACTTCAGTGAAATCTACCCAGCTGTTAATACTGCGGGGCTTCAGGCTGTTCAGCCATGTCCGCACGGTGCCCTGGAGCATGAGCGGAACGTATTTTACGGCAACAAGCTTGTTGCCGTTCGCTATGCTGACGGTTGTGGAGTAGTCGACCAGCCAGTCTTCCGGCTTCACATTGCTGTTGTACTTGGGCGTATCTCTTGGGAGCGTGAACTCTTTGGGAAAGGGCTCGTCGCGGATGCGGGGGCCTAAACAAGGCGGGCCCAACGTGTCTTCTTCTTCTAGCGCCAGGGATCGATTTAGACGGTCAATCCGGTGGCGGGCAACATTCTCTCCGATTCCTTCTCGGTGGCCCAGCCGGTCGCCGAGAGTTGGGTGCTCAACAGGCGGCGAGGAAGCACGCCTCTCCCCTCGAGAAGGAGGAGGAGGCGGATAATCGTCCCGCCGTTGCACTGCCCGAGGGTGGCCATCTCGGTCGCGCTCGATGGTGACGCGTGTGCGGCTGCGGCTTGCCGCCGGATCCTTGTCTCGTTTGTCGCAGACGCCGCATGTCGGCTTCCGGGAGGTCGCGCCTTGCTCTCAGCGAGGCGGCGAGTTCTCAACCCACTGGCCGGGATCTTCGCGCGGCAACCGGCTTCTCGCTGCGCGACCGCCGCGTCAATGAGCTGCTGAACGCGCTCTGTCATGTAGTGACGCTCGTCGCCCTTGAGGTGGTCCAGCTCGTCTGCTACCGCCTGGGCAGCTCGTATGTTTTCTGTGGGCGTGGCATAGACAGGGCGGTCTGCCCCGAACATGCTGGCGATGACAGCGTCGCACTGCCGGACCGTGCCAATGTGGCTAGGCCCGCCGGCAACCGGCGTGCCGCCAACAACGCGGTCGATCTTGCGCTGGTAGGCCTCTGAGAGGTGTCTCATGGTGGCCAGCTTCTTGGCGCTTTCGACGAGCAATACACGGCGGGCTTCCAACGTCTCGGCGTCTCTTCTGGGATGGGCGCTGAAAGATCTCGCAATGCCGCCTGGAGGAGGTCTTGGGCATCCTCATCAGAGGCTCCGCCGTGGCTAATGACGAGCACCTCCGTGACGGTGCTGTTGCCGCTGTCGGCGCGAGGGAGTGGGTCGTCGATGACCACCACGTTGGTGGGGAAGGCGTCGAGCGATGCCGTGTCGGAGTCGACAAGCATCGGGTCGGTCGAGCCGATCGACTCCAAGTCATAGGCCGACTTGTTGGCGATGTCGAGCTTGCCAAGGAGGTCGACCAGACAGCTCTCAGAGCTAGCTGCTCCCGCGTCTGGCGCGGGGTCGTTGGGGAGGCGGATATCGCCTATGAGGTTAGCGAGGCAGCTCGCCGCGCTTACAAGCTCGGCGTCATGCAGCGCGCCAGCATCAACGCCATTAGGCGCGCCGGGCTGGCTACACTCGCTAGGGAGGAACAAAGTTCCCGTCCAGAATAGATCTCCGGACGACGGTGCACCTTGATACGTCTCCGTCATATCTACTTTTCCAAACACTTTTGCCCTTGTTTTGGACTCTAACTTGCATGATTTGAATGGAACTAACCCGGACTGACGCCGTTTTCAGCAGACTTTCCATGGTGTTATTTTTGTGGAGAAACAAAAGTTCGCGGAATGACCTGAAACTCCACGGAATGTCTATTTGGAAATAATAAAAAAATCCTTGCCAAATATGAAGACCAGGGGGCCCACACCCTAGCCACGAGGGTGGGGGCGCGCCCCCCTACCTTGTGGGCCCCCTGGAGCTCCTCCGACCTCAACTCCAACTCTATATATTTGCTTTCGGGGAGAAAAAAATCAGAGAGAAGAATTCATCGCGTTTTACGATACGGAGCCGCCGCCAAGCCCTAAAACCTCTCGGGAGGGCTGATCTGGAGTCCGTTCGGGGCTCCGGAGAGGGAATCCGTCGCCATCGTCATCATCAACCATCCTCCATCACCAATTTCATGATGCTCACCGCCGTGCGTGAGTAATTCCATCGTAAGCTTGCTGGACGGTGATGGGTTGGATGAGATCTATCATGTAATCGAGTTAGTTTTGTTAGGGTTTGATCCCTAGTATCCACTATGTTCTGATATTGATGTTGCTATGACTTTGCTATGCTTAATGCTTGTCACTAGGGCCCGAGTGCCATGATTTCAGATCTGAACCTATTATGTTTTCATGAATATATGTGAGTTCTTGATCCTATCTTGCAACTCTATAGTCACCTACTATGTGTTATGATCCGGCAACCCCAAAGTGACAATAATCGGGACCATTCCCGGTGATGACCATAGTTTGAGGAGTTCATGTATTCACTATGTGCTAATGCTTTGTTCCGGTACTCTATTAAAAGGAGGCCTTAATATCCATTATTTTCCATTAGGACCCCGCTGCCACGGGAGGGTAGGACAAAAGATGTCATGCAAGTTCTTTTCCATAAGCACATATGACTATATTCGGAATACATGCCTACATTACATTGATGAATTGGAGCTAGTTCTGTGTCACCCTATGTTATGACGGTTACATGATGAACCGCATCCGGCATAATTCTCCATCACCGATCCAATGCCTACGAGCTTTTCACATATTGTTCTCCGCTTATTTACTTTTCCGTTGCTACTATTACAATCACTACAAAACCCCAAAAATATTACTTTTGCTACCGTTACTTTTGTTACCGTTACCACTACTATCATATTACTTTGCTACTAAATACTTTGTTGCAGATACTAAGTTATCCAGGTGTGGCTGAATTGACAACTCAGTTGCTAATACTTGAGAATATTCTTTGGCTCCCCTTGTGTCGAATCAATAAATTTGGGTTGAATACTCTACCCTCGAAAACTGTTGCGATCCCCTATACTTGTGGGTTATCAAGACTGTTTTCTGGCGCTGTTGCCGGGGAGCATAGCTCTATTCTTTGAGTCACTTGGGATTTATATCTGCTAGTCACTATGAAGAACTTGAAGGACGCTAAGACAACAATTTATCCCTCAACTACGAGGGGAGGTAAGGAACTACTATCTAGCTCTGCACTTGATTCACCTTCTGTTTTGAGTAAGCTTGCGACACCTAAACCTGCTTCTGCTATTCGTTCTGATATGTCGCATGTTATTGATGATGCCACTTCTGCTATGCATGATACTTATAATGAAACTACTTCTATGCTTGATACTACTGTGCCACTTGGTGAATTTCTTAATGAACAAATTGCTAGAGCTAGAGAGAAAGAAATTATTGAAACTAATTATATTGATGAAAGTGCTGATGAAGACTTTCCTGTTATTCCTGAGGGTTATGTTTTTGATAAAGAAGCTTCTTTAGCTATTTTAGCTTGCAAAGATAGATATGAACTCAAGAGGTTATTAGCTAAATGGAATCAGCAATCTCTTAATGCTAGAATGAAACCTGACCCTGCTTTTGCTACTTCACCTATATGTGTTACTGATAAGGATTATGAATTCTCTGTTGATCCTGATATAATTACTTTGCTTGAATCTGATCCTTTTCATGGCTATGAATCTGAAACTATTGTGGCACATCTTACTAAATTAAATGATATAGCCACCCTGTTCACTAATGATGAGAAATCTCGCTATCTTTATATCCTTAAAATATTTCCGTTCTCATTAAAGGGTGATGCTAAGATATGGTTTAATTCTCTTGATCCTGGTTGTGTGCATAGTCCCCAGGATATGATTTATTACTTCTCTGCTAAATATTTCCCTGCTCATAAGAAACAAGCTGCTTTGAGAGAAATATACAACTTTGTGCAAATTGAAGAAGAGAGTCTCCCACAAGCTTGGGGGAGGCTTCTCAAGTTACTTAATGCTTTGCCTGATCATCCTCTTAAGAAAAATGAAATACTTGATATCTTTTATAATGGACTAACGATGCTTCGGAGATTACGGATAGTTGTGCTGGTTCTGTTTTCGAGGGAAAGAACACGGATGAAGCTGAAATTCTATTGAATAATATGTTGACAAATGAAAATAATTGGACACTTCCCGAGCAAGCTCTGAGCTAATTCTGAGCCTATTCCTAAACCAACTCCGAGAAGAGAGGTGTTCTATTTCTCGATCCTCAAGATAAGCAAGAGGCAAAGAAATCTATGAAAGAAAAAGGTATTAAAGCTGAAGATGTTAAGAATTTACCTCCTATTGAAGAAATACATGGTCTTAATTTACCGCCTGTTGAAGAAACATATGATCTTAATCCATTACCTATTGAAGAAACTCATGGTCTTGATAACCCGACACAGGTAGGAAAGGTAAATTATCTCTATAGATTTGATGAAGGTGATATTCCTCACTATAAGTCTGATAGACAATGCTTAGAAGAGTTTGATAATTTTATTGTTAAATAAGAAAACTTCAATGCTTATTTTGGTAGACAATTGAAGTACAATTCAGATACCCTTGAACACTTGGGTGATTATATGTCTAGATTTAAAGGTGAACTTAAACTCATTACTAAACATGCTTCTATGGTTACCACTCAAGTAGAACAAGTACTTAAAGCTCAAAATGATTTGCTCAATGAGTTGAATAATAAGAAAAATGATTATGCTGTTAGAGTGGCTACTAGAACTGGTAGAATGACTCAGGAACCTTTGTATCCTGAAGGCCACCCTAAGAGAATTGAACAATATTCTCAGAGAAATAATATTGATGCACCTAGTTCTTCTAAAAAGAAGAAAAAGAAAAATGATAGGACTTTCCATGCTTCTAGTGAACCTGTTGCCGAACCACCTGAGAATCCAAATTATATTTCTATTTCTGATGCTGAAACACAACCTGGTAATGAACATGAGCCTAGTGATAATGTTAATGATGATGTTCATGAGGATGCTCAACCTAGTAATGATAATGATGTAGAAATTGAACCTTCTGTTGATCTTGATAACCCACAATCAAAGAATCAACGTTATGATAAGAGAGACTTTGTTGCTAGGAAACATGGTAAAGTAAGAGAACCATGGGTTCAGAAACCCATGCCTTTTTCTCCAAAACCATCCAAGAAAAAGGATGATGAGGATTTTGAGCACTTTGCTGAAATGATTAGACCTATCTTCTTGCGTATGTGATTAACTGATATGCTCAAAATGAATCCTTATTCTAAGTACATGAAAGATATTGTTACTAATAAAAGGAAGATACCGAAAGCTGAAATTTCCACCATGCTTGCTAATTATACTTTTAAGGGTGGAATACCTAAGAAACTTAGAGATCCAGGCGTACCAACTATACCATGCTCCATTAAAAGAAATTATGTTAAAACTGCTTGATGTGATCTTGGAGCCGGTGTTAGTGTTATGCCTCTCTCTTTATATCGTAGACTTGATTTGAATAAGTTGACACCTACTGAAATATCTTTGCAAATGGCTAATAAATCAACTGCTATACCTGTCGGTATTATTGAGGATGTGCCTGTTGTGGTTGCAAACGTTACTATTTTAACGGATTTTGTTATTCTTGATATTCCCGAGGACGATAGTATGTCTATTATTCTTGGAAGACCTTTTTTGAATGCTGCAGGGGCTGTTATTGATTGCAACAAAGGCAATGTCACTTTTCATGTTAATGGTAATGAGCATACGGTACACTTTCCAAGGAAACAACCTCAAGTCCACAATATCAATTCTATTGGAAAAATTCCATCGATTATATTTGGAGGTTTTGAATTCCCTCTACCTACTATCAAGAAGAAATATGATAGTCTTATTATTGGGGATGTGCATATCCCCCTTGAGGTAACTTAGTGTTATTCGAAATTTCTCCGGTTTCATGCAATTCGGAATGAGTTTGTTAACAAGACTTGATCAACCTTGTTAGTGGATTCCTTTTGATGAGCATGAGATGGATGAAACTAGAAGGCACAACCTTCTGTACCCTCCTTCTACTTTCTGTTATTTAGTTGAAATAAAGTAAAAATAGTATTTTCTGTCTGCTTTCTGATTTATCCGTGCAATATAAAAATACCCCAAAATAAAAGTTCTCCAAATGCCCTGAAAATGGAATATGATTTTTTCTAGAATTTTTGAGAATATCTGGCACTGAGAAAATAGCAGGAGGGGCAGGCACTTGGCCACGAGGGTGGAGGGCGCGCCCCTGCCTCGTGGGCCCACGGCGGCCCTCCTCCACTTATACCTGCAGCCATACACTCCTTTCTCCCACAAACACCAATATCCAGCTCAAGCACGAGTTCTAGCTCATTTTGCTGCGATTTTTGATCTCCTTGCTCAAAGCATCTCTCACAAAACTGCTTGGGGATATTGTTCCTTGGTATGTGACTCCTTCATTGGTCCAATTAGTTTTTGCTCTAGTGCTTTATTCATTGCAAATTTGTGCTGCCTAGGTGACCATGTTCTTGAGCTTGCATGTCAAATTTATATGGTTCCAAGTAGTTCTAATGCCTGATATAGCCTCTAGGCACTTGTAGGAGTAGTTGCTATCAATTTTATTGAGGTTGGTTCATTTTTATTTGAAGTGACTAAAAATTTCAGAAATTTTTCAGAGGAAGGAATATGCTTAGGAAAATGTTCCAAGGTGGTTCTTCAAGGAAGCAAGGACCCAGGCTTGCAATGCGTGATGCTGACGAGGAGCCACCAAGGGACGCTCCTGTGCGGCCCTGTGAATGGCCTTCAGAAAATTTTATGGATCGAGCGAGAATCAAGGAAGAATTTAACGCATATTTGCGTAACGCTGATCTTGTGAGCTTCGAGGCAGACAGATGCCGCCAGTACCACTATCTCACTAGTACATTTGTGAGGAGGTTTGAATTTTCATCTTCACATAATTCTCCAACTGTCCTGTTTGATCTTTATGAAAAATCTTATACCATGGACTTAGAGGATTTTACTTCTGCTTACAAACTTCCACAATGGGGTAGTGTTAGTGAACCCTGTAAATCTGAATTTAGAAACTTTCTTGTTGGTATAACCATGGGGGAATCTAGAGATATAGCACAAGCTACCATAGGGAGCATTCACTTTCCTGCTATACATTATTTTGCTCTCTTCATAGGTAGGTGCATAAATGGTAAAGATGAAGCATGTCATATGTGTGTTCCTGACCTCAGTATTCTTAGGAGTGCTGTGTTAGGAGACAAATCTTATAATTTGGGAGCCATTGTTGCACGTAGGTTGCATAATAATAGACTTAATGGAGATTTCTTTGGCGGAATTTATGCAACCCACTTAGCTAATTTCCCTGGTGTGGACGTTCGTGAGGATGATATTGAGTTGCCTCCTACTTATTTAGACTATAAATCTATGGTCTACCACTAGTTTGTCGAGAGGAATGAATCACCTCTTCATTATTGCTTAATCTTTGACAGACGTCGTGCTGTCCATATTACTCTCCCTGCTCCTGCCTTCTTTGATTATCAAGTAAGAGGAAGACATTTCATTACTAGAGAGGAGGCAGATGAGTATGAGAGGAGGGCGGAGGCAGCTCGCCGCCACGCTGCAGCTCAGGAGGCAATAGCCGCTGCATCTCAGTACGACCCCAGCTACAACTACGGATATCCGCTAGGCCATCCTTGGCAATAAACCAACTTAGGCCAAAAGCCTAAGCTTGGGGGAGTACGTATTTCACACCGACATTACATTCATGTTCACACACTCATCGCTAGATGTCGGTGCTCATACTCTTTCATTGTACTATCCATGCTAGTTTATTTTCTTTTTCCTTCTTTCTTCTTGTGTGTTTGATAAACCTTAAGAAAAACAAAAAAATAGTTGTAGCTTTTAGCTAGTTTACTTTCTTGCTGTAGTAGTAATAATGAAAAAGAAAACCCAAAAATATTCCCCGTTCATCTTTTTCTTGTTGGGAGCTTTCCCGTGTAAATAGTTTTATTTCTTTTCTTTTCTTTGGGGGTCGATAGGAGAAGACCATAATTAAATTGTTGAAGTGGCTCTTATATGCATTATTGTTGATTTAACCAAGAGCCCATATTGCCTTGTCTTCTCCTGTTTATTGAATGCTCGCAGATTCTAGCTTAGTCCAATGCATGTGCACTCTTATTTTTATTCACATCATTCGGTCGTGCAAGTGAAAGGCAATTATGATGATATATGATGGGCTGACTGAGATGAGAAAAGATGGTATGGACTCGACCTCTCTTGTTTTTGTAAATATGATGAGTTCATCGTTCCTGATTTACACTACAAAAAAATACACTTCAGTGATGGTACGTGTTTGTCACAGTAGGTCGCGTTTTTTTTCATGCATGTACATCCATGACAAATTTATGACAGAATCAAGATAGTCATACCTGTGCTGTCGTAGAAGTGTTCCATGACATTACCAATATTATCATCACGGAAGTGTCCACTTCCATGACGATAAATCACGCTTCACAGAAGTGCTTTCGTCAAGGGTGACCGACATGTGGCATCCACCGTAACCGAACGCTGTTAAGCTATCGGGTCGGGTTTTGGATCCGATAACCCGTTAATAGCCCCGACCAATGGGGATTTTCCACGTGTAAAATCATCATTGGCTTGAGGAAACACGTGTCGGCTCATCATTGGGACAGATGTCATCCACTCACTGGACGGAAGGCGCGTATGATACGTCGACACGTGGCACGACCCAACAGTGGCCCATTCCTATGAAAAGGCCGGCCCGTTTGACTAGGTCAAAAGCTGGCGGGCCCGCCCATGGAAGCATGTTAACGGCCTGTTAACATATAGCCCATTTATAGCCCGCTAACGCAAGGCCCGTTACGCCCTATGCGAATTAGGCCCAGTAGCATCATCTGGGCCATCCAATATGATTCCAGCCCGTTTTCACTTCTGGCCCATGACGTCTTTCGGCCCATATGAGGCCCTTTGTAACTCTTGGCCCATTAGCGGCCCGTGTCTTTGGCGCCCGTAATGAATAAAGTATTACTTTACACCCATTAACGGCCCACGTGAAACTGGCCCGTAATGAACAAAGGTAACACTTTATACCCATTAACGGGCCGTTATTCCGTTGGGCGTTCAGCCCAAGTTAACTTTCACCTTCGAGGGCCCATTTATTCTTGGGCTCATTTGCAGATTCGTTACTTATGGCCCGTTCTCGCTATTTTACGCTTGTGGGCCAAATTCAGCCTGTTGTTACAGTCGGCCCGTTTGTGGTCCGTTAGTCTGTTGGGCCATTTTCATAGCATCACCAAATACGGCCTATTAACGGCCCGTTATGGTCCGCCCATAAAACGTACGATTTCCATTGGCCCATCTACGGCCCATTAAAGGCCAGTACAAGACCCATAAATGAGTTAGCAGCCCATGGATCCTACGTGATGTAGAAGGCCCATGGATCCTGCAAGACGTAGAAGGCCCATGGACACTGCGAGACGTAGAAGGCCCATGGATCCTGCTAGACGTAGAAGGCCCATGGATCCTGCGAGATGTAGAAGGCCCATGGATCCTACGAGACGTAGAAGGCCCATGGATCCTACGAGACGTAGAAGGCCCATGGTCGGGCGAGTTGGCCCCCGTTTGAACGATATAGCATATTCAAAGAATTATCCTACTCAATACTATCACCTCTAAAAAGCATACACTATACAACAAAGATATCAAGGCATAGAAAGGTAGAATAATCCTACACTATACAATAAAGATATTACAGCCGATTATACCCACTGGGCATTATGGTACGACACAGGTGATAATAAAGCATACACAAGCAGCAAATTACATACACTGGGCAAATACGGCTCATACATCATGGGCGCGCATCAACTTAACTCCATTTGAACTATAATCTCTTCAGAAAATAGGATTGGCCGGATTCAGATAGCACAAATTTCAGTCTGCAAAATCTCCAATTCCTTCATGGTTACCTCGGTGTCTTGTTTCATTTTTTGACTCCTGCATCTAACACCGCATGTCCAGTCTCAACTTGTTGATTATACGTTGACAATCATGTACACGTTGTCTTGCCACCTCTAGTTGATGCTCGAGAACATCAAGACATTCCAATTCCAATCCATAATCATTCGATAACGGCCATGCCGCACTTTGCCGAGATTTTTGT
Organism: Aegilops longissima; assembly: GCA_021605205.1. NCBI lineage: Eukaryota > Viridiplantae > Streptophyta > Magnoliopsida > Poales > Poaceae > Aegilops > Aegilops longissima. The sequence continues at coordinate 616,964,653 of CM038677.1, read as the reverse complement.
GTTGATGTCACTTCATCCTGAAATGTTTCGTAAGTACACATGACTAGGGCAAAATATAGTTACAACGATGAAGCGAACAAGACACTATTTTGTACTACATGGCAAAACAGGACTAACAATAATGTTACACGTCACTTTCACAAAAAAATGTTACACGTCATGAAGCATAAGCGGTGATATTTTAAAATTATAAGAAAGATAGTCATGCAGCCTGCATACAAAAATCCTCTTAGCTCACCAGAGGAGCATGATGTTGGGGCCCAATTGAAAACACGCATACAAGTTACAAATTTAGACAAAGACGCTGCTTATAAGTAAGCAAGCAGTTGGCCATTCTGCACCTCAATTAAAGTCTTTGGGAGCATAATGAACAGCAGAGGGTTTCATACAAACATACTACAAAGAGCAAAACTATGCAATCATTAGCGTAGTATAAACTAGATTGTGAGCCTCATGCAATAATAGTTGGTTAATAGACTTCAAAGCTTCAGCACACTTCGCAGAGTAATTAAATGGTAAGGCCTTTAATTATGTCAACTAATAGTGATACAAGTACCGAACATCGTGCATAATTATTTGGGCATCTCATTAAGTGAGGACAAATAAAGCAATTGAAAAGAGAAAATTAACTATGCTCTGAAACAAACAAGGAATTGAACTGTTGAGTTGCATACAAGGACTTACCTTAGCAGGTTGAAGAGGCTCAACAGCAGCTCCTACTTCTCTTGCAAGGCTCCTTCCTAACATCTTGTACTTGGAAATCCTCAATCTTATCTTCATTGCACCCCTCGCAAGGTGACACAAACTAGTTACTCGTCTCCTTGGAAGATAAATATGCATACTTTCCAATTCTTGAACACAAAAGGATGAGATTATAACAAAACAACACCACATAATGAAACATGCCGCATCTCTTGCACTTGCACACAATGAAATGAGCATTTACTATGTCTCGCACTATGTAAAAACTAGGCATACCTTCGAACTGGATCTCCGGTACTCTTGGAGAGCCTCTCAGTAGTGTACACCAAACCTTTATGTCACCTATGAGTTAGACAAGGCCCCACTACAGCAGCCCTTAGTGTTTAAATCGTTGACAAGCTCTGTTAGAGTGTTAGGTCAAGAACAACAAGTAATCAAAGCAAACAGTCCTAGTATGGCTGGCTGATGCAAACAAGCAATTGAATGATGTGTGAGCAAATCTTACATATCAAGAAAAGAAGCAAAGAAGGAGGCTTAAAGACCATCACTTGACCGACCAGATTTAAGGGCATTTAAACATCATGTGCAACGATGAACTAACATAAACATTGCATATTCCAGATTCTACAATGGAATGCACATGTATTAGGTTATGCCATGTATGATGATGCCTAAATGTACAGATAGCGAGCAGGAGTGATTCATCATTGCACGCACAATTGAATTGCAGGTTAAGGGCCAGTTCGATTCCGCCTTTTCATGGCATATTGTCAAAATAAGCCATAAAAGATGTAAAGAAGTCATTTTTGAGTTATGGGCTTCGGCTTAACTAATTTCGCTTTGGAGGGGGTGTTTGGGTAGAACCTCACTAAAAATTGAAGGAAGGGAATAGTGAAATGACTCTGTTGTGCGCCTATATTACACTCAAAATGCAATCTGCGATGCCCGTGTCACACCTCGACCTCAAGTAAAAACAAACACGCAAGCATTCATTGCCCTGCCCGCTTGCATCTCCTCTCCCTTCCCTCTACCTCGATCCCCGCCTGCAGCACTAGGGTTCCTCCAATGAGTCGTCGCCATCGGTCCCATCTGCCTTGTCCTCGATGATGCTATGTCCAGCTAGGCTACATGGCCGCGGGTAGGGGCAAATCTCCTGGCTGCTCCTCCCTCGGCGCCGCCTCATTCTCATGGTCTCCAGCAGCTGCTCCACTGTGGTTCGTCCAACGACTACTCCGGCAGCGCTGCACAACCACGGCTCATGCCACATCGCGCGAAGGCACCTTGTTCCCCTCCCTCCTCCCGTGCCATGGCCTTGAGGTGTTGTTGAAGGATGAGCTCATCCAACAAGGTGAGGATCTCCTCTGATTTTTTGCCAAATTTTCATTCTGATCCACTATACGATGAATTTCTATGAGTTGCTTCTGCTGCTGCTATATGATGCATTGCTATGAGCTGCTCCTGCTGTTGCTATATGATGAATTGCTATGAGCTGCTGCTGCTGTATGATGAGTTGCTATGAGCTGATGCTGCTGCTATATGATGAATTGCTATGAGCTGCTGCTGCTGCTATATGATGAGTTGCTACAAGCTGCTCCTGCTGCTGAGCTGCTCCTGCTGCTGCTCCTGCTGCTGCTATATGATGAATTGCTATGAGCTTCTACTGGTACATGATGAATTGCAGACTGCTGCTGTTGTATGATGAGTTGCTATGAGCTGCTGCTGCTGCTATATGATGCTTTCAGGTGGTGCTGCTATATGATAATAACTAGCCACTTGGACCATCGAATTTCAATAAATAATTGTTCTTCATTTAAATGTGGGTCATGCGTTCTTCGTTTAAATTAGGCAATGGGATCTCTATGGAAAACATTGAGAAAAGTAGATTGTGCCAAGTAGATGGTATCTTTGTATTTGCATTTTGAGCAAATAGTGATGGTCTATTTTCCTATCATATTAATTACTACACTGGGTTCAATTTGTGATGTTTGCAAGTCAAATTAACATGGGCAGCAAAATGAAAAATATATATAATGCAATCTAGACTTTCCACTGATCATACCAAAGATAAGCTTAAAACACAATGAAAAGAACTGGTTGGCGTATTACATGGAGCTTATATTCACAGGTGCTTATTTTCTTAGGATAACTCGTAATAACTGTCTCCAAGAAACTTGGCTAATAGAACTGGCATACAAATAACATGTCACGATGATTGCAATGGAGGAGTGACGTACCATAGCACACTGTATAGGCTCACCGCTGCCTCTCCTTTTTTGCGATGTTCCATGAAATTGCCACATACATCTTGTACTTTTTCATTGTGTAACCCTATCTCAAAGTTGACACGGCTAATTTCGACATCTCTACATGATACTACATTGCATATCCATTATGCATATTTAAACCACCAATTAACGATTGTGTGCGTACCATAAACTAGCCATGACTCAGATGCTTGGACTGACAGCACTCTAAGGGAGCCTAATGTAGTGCAATGGAATTCCTACATGCCACCTACGATTTTGTGTAATGTATGCCCTGTTCCTAAATATATGTCTTTGTAGAGATTCCAGATGGACCACATACAGATGTATATAGATGCATTTTCGAGTGTAGATTCACTCATTTTGCTCGTATGTAGCCTATAGTGGAATCTCTAGAAAGACTTATATTTAGGAACGGAGGTACGAGGTAGTATCATGTATGACATCTACATATCTAATTTAGCAGCCAAGAGTAGAAATCATTGTCTCGCACAAAGGGATTACTGGTCGAAAATCCTAGCAAAGCATGCCGGTAGGCAGAACAATACAAGAGAGAGAGACGCTTACAAGATCATAGCAATGCCTCACCCAGATCTTGGTTGGCCAAGCTGTTAGATCCATAAGAAACATCGTCCTTGTAGTTTTTGCCACCGCATAACAGTAACAAAATGACCGTTAGTATATTTGAAGTACATCGGGCGGTGATGCTTGGACGGGTTTAAAGGTGACAAGTACCTAGGCCGTGGCGGGTGCTTGGCATCTCTCGCACGGTGGGAATCAGGTTAGAAACGTCGAGGGTGATGACGCTGCGCCGGCTATCGGGTCCGTAAGGAGATCTAGAACCGTCGAGTAGGGTGTTTGTGGAGCGGCTCGTAGGGTGGACTACGGTGTGGGCGAAGTGGATCTGTGGCCGTGGGCGAGGGCGAGGTGAAGATGCTCCGTGGTTGGGGTAAGGATGGTGTCGACGACGCGGATCTGCGGCCATGGACGGGCGCCGGCTGCCCGGTGGTTGGGTTAAGGATGGTGTCAACGATGCGGATCTGCGGCCGTGGACGGGGCGCCAGAAGCAGCTCCGGTGGTTGGGTTAAGGGTGGTGTCGACGATGCGGATCTGCGGCCGTGGACGGGCGCCGGTTGCTGCTCCGGTAGGTTGGATGAGGGTGCGAGGAAGCGGATCTGAGGCCGTGGACTTGTGAGTTGGCAAAGCGGCCCCAGTAGGGTTGAGAATGGTATAGGCGAAGCTACTCCGGTAGGGTTGACGCTGGTGTCGGCGAAGCGGCTCCGGTAGGGTTGAGGAAGGTGTCGGCGGCGGCTCCGGTAGGGTTGAGGAAGGTGTCGGCGAAGAGGATCGAGAGGCCGCCACGGGCGTCGGTGGGGGCAGCTCCGGGGTGTGGACAAAGCGTCTCCGGTGGGGAGTACGAATGAGCCGCTGCAGATGCGCGGCGGTTGACGAGAGTACCGGCGAAGTAGATCCGGCGCCGTGGACAAGGCCGGCACTGAATGGTCTATGGTACAGTGGTGGATGAGCAGTCTACTTGTTTCTAGGGGAGGTGGGAGGGTAGATGCGGCGCAGGCAGATCCGGCGAGGTGGACGCCACTGGCAAGATGAATGGGCTATGGTACGCCGGGTGGATGAGCAGTCTAGGGTTTCGAGAGGGAGGGAGAAAGGGCGATGAAGTGCGGACGGCATGATGTAAGATGCTCTAGTGCTGTGGAGTTAGTCGCTTTTGCGGAGGGGAGAGGAAATGGGGTGCCATGTAGTGGGGGAACCGAAGTTACTAAAGCAGCCCGACCTATCATGTAGATGAGGGCGGTATTGTAACTGTTGGTCTCCGTGCACCAAGGAAAAAGGGGATTTCGCATGCTAAAGACTAAGGTGGCGGAAATTTTAGAAGGAGGCGGAGATTTTGCCGCCAAGGATCGTTCAGATCCAGTTTCAACTAATTTTGGACCGTAAGCGGAAGGTCATGCTAGACTGTGTACACGGGCACGCGTCAAGAAGCTTAATAACTGGTGTGAAGTCCACCCCGAAAAAAAGACAATAACTCGGATGATGTGCCGATAACTTGGGCGCTCACACGGCGCGCCAATCGTGACGGGTGTAGTGGCGCTGCTCAAAAAAAAGGGATCAAACGCTCAGCCTATGTATTTCTCGTAAATAGATAATTTAGTGCCATTGGTTATTTACTTTAAACATAATGCATTGACGTGTTAGTGTAGAGGCGCACAAAAAGAAATGGATATTGTAGTTAGCTACTTAAAAGTGTTACCTCATATGATTACATAGCCTCCATTTCATAAATTATGCATTCGCTGAATTCATATATGAATATTACATATATTACTTCAAAATAGAAACTTAAATCATCCAAGACTAATGAATTTGAATGCAAGAGTAACAATGGTGCATGTGCATGATAGCTACATTGGTTGTTTGAAGAAACATCACTGTAACTTTGGCATGCACAACTGAAAAGGTTTATTTAAATAGAAAAAATGTGATATGTGAGTGTCCAATCTTTATAGCGTTGAATCGATATTGTACCTTTGGCCACGATACGAAGTAGATATTGACTTATGTTCAAGCGATGCACGTCCACGATCGCTAGATAGTGATACGTGAATGAATTGTGCAATCTCTCTCACACGCATACATATCTCATTTCCCTGTGGGCATCGGAATCACACACGCGCACTTCGTGTATTTCTCTCCCTCCGTCGGGGTTAAATTCATCTTTCTACCCGTCCCTACAAGTCTCTCACACGAAACACACACGCCTCTATGTCTAACACACCCACCCCTTTAATTCCGCCCACCCACAGCCACTAATGTCTCAAAGTATAATAATGTCTCTCACACATATGCTATCTACCTATCCCTTAATATAGCTAGATATGTGTCACACAAACTCCTTCTCCCTACTAGCAAGATGCCCATGTGCGTTGCATGGAACATCAAGATGCATTTGTATGAGAAGTTTATCTTGTGGGAGAAAAGGATGAACGAGGGAATGCCTTATTTGCAAATGCGGAGAGGGGTGTGGGTATCTTTTTGCAAAATTGCCATATTTTCCTTCCTGTCCGTCGGATATAAATCGGATGGCCTATATTGCAGGATGGCAGGAACACCATCATCACCAACTCTGTTTTTTATAAGAGTAGAGATATGTGAGTGTCACTGCCCCCCCACACACACCCACACTTCCCAACACCGAAGGAGTAGGGTGACACCTCGATCTTGATACTAATCTATCGACTGGCTTCTCTCTCAAACATACACACACACACACTACCCGGCACCGAAGGAGTAGGGTGACACCTCGATCTTGATACTAATCTATCGACTGGATTCTCTCTCAAACATACACACACACACTACCCGGCACCGAAGGAGTAGGGTGGCACATCGATCTTGATAATAATCTATCGAATCCTCTTTCAAACACACACACACACACACACACACACACACACACACACACACACACACACACACACACACACTCGCTAGTTGTGCCTCTGTGCCTACCGCGCACACTCTCGATACGTCTTTCTCTCCCTCCCCCCGCACAATGACAGCATAAGGGTGACAACTCGATCTGATCATAATCTGTCAATTGGTTTCTCTCTCAAGCATTGTGTCTCGGTGCCTCGCTCGGTAGCCCCCTCGATACGTGGACTTCTCACGCGCGCACAGCTGTAGTGACGATGACGCTGAACCCAGTGTGCCTTGTTTTTACCGGCCTCATGTGATAGTTTCCACCCTGTTTTCTGTTAATTAACAAGGCAACCTTTTCTTTGTTACTACTAGTGAATCTGAAATCATTCGAGGCAGACATAAAATATATCACTTCAACCCAATTATCGCAGCAACTATTTTAAAAGAAATTAGCTAGCTGCCCGTGCATTGCACGGAACATCAAGATGCATTTGTATGAGTAGTTTATCTTGTGAGAGAAAAGGCTGAACGAGGGAAGGCTTTATTTGCGAACGCGGAGAGATGTGTGGGTATATTTTTGCAAAATTGCCAGAGTTTCTTTCCTATCCGTTAGATATAAATTGCCAGAGTTTCTTTCCTATCCATTTTGATGACAAGTATTTCCGGATGGAGGGAGTATTTGTCTTTTTAGAGATTTCAACAAGTGACTATGACCGGACCTTACCAACATACTCAAAAAAGTAGTCCATAATTTTGATGTTACCCTCTTTTCTTGGCGGTGCAGTGCCATCTGGATACCTCATAAATAAATCAAGGACAAATCGACCCTTCCGAAAAGACATACGTAGCAAAATGAGTGAATCTACACTCTAAAATATGTCTACATACACATCCGTAGTGGTAGTCCATTTGAAATCTGAAAAGACAAATATTTAGGAACTAATGGAGTATATATAAGAGTAGACATGGAGATATATCTCCAAAGATGGTCTACAACAAAATGTGCTGGGTTGGTTAGCGCCGGATGCTCGCAACGCGATGACATGAGTTCAATTCTGTCTTTTAACTTTAGATTTGTATATTATATATTACTCTACTTATTTAATATATACTTCTTTCGCTATCAGTCGACAAAGGAACCCACAGAATACTTAGAATATTAAGGATGGACTTGTTTCTTTTTAACTTTCATGCGAAGGTTGTAGCCACCCTACAAGTCACGTGTACACTGTACATGCAATTAACTTTTTATAGAGGGACAATCATACAGGCAATTAACTCAAATGGATTGGATGTCACTCTATTATTTCCAGCATAAAGAGCATCTCCAACGGCAGCCGCAAATTTCCTCCCGCTTCCTTCCACGGAGGATTTACATCAAACGCCAAATGCATACATTTTACAACTCTAACCAACCAGATGAAATTCGTGCAAACACGGACTGATTTCATATAAGCATGAAGGATTTCATATAAAAAGCCGGATCTTCATATAAACATGATGGATTTCATTACATTTACATGAACTAAGAGGTGCCAATCCGGCTCTCTTGTATAATTAATACACCCCCGTCCGGAAATACTTGTCCTAGAAATGGATATATCTAGACTTATTTTAGTTCTAAATGGTCATCATGATCCCTTTGTCTTCCTCATGTCCGCTAGACACTTGCGGGTCGACGAAGGTCCTCGGAAGAGACGGCAGCAAAGAAACCACCTGAATCTGCGGTTGTCGCCGGGCGGTGGCCTTCATGGGTCCCAAGTGGCGGCGGCCTCCGTGTTCTACTTCTCCTCGATGATGGCGGCGACAAGGAGAAGCTGGCCACCGAATCGCCGCTCTCCACGCACCAGGCTTCGCTCGCCGCATGGCGCTGCCGCAGGCACGGAGGCGCGCCCACGACACGGGAGGCGCGCCACCGCAAACACCGGTGGCGCGGTGCGACGCGGCAGCGGCGGCGCCCGCATCGGCGTGCTTGCCGCCGTGCGGCGTGGAGCAACTCGCCACTCCTCATCGAGCTGAACTTGAGCGGCGAAGTTGCTGAACCACGCTACCGCTTAGGGCGGCAATCGCCCGCGTCGGGCCAGCGAGGTTGGTGAAGCACCGAGCGGCCTCGCCAGATCCGGAGGGGCTCGGCGGGCCACCCAGCCGGGTAATATGCCGGAGAACGGCTCATCGAAAGCCATCGGAAGGGTGGAGAAAATGGTGAAGGAGGAGATGGGGGAGCGGCGGAGGGGTGCGATTCTTGCCCGCTGTCTGTCTGGCCTCGTGTAAATAGAGGGCGGACGGTAGGAGCTTGGCCGGCGTCTGGCCTCATTTAAACTGAGGGCGGACGGGAGGAGCTCGGCCGGTGTTGCGTTTAATTCCGGCCCGCTCATGAACGGACGTGTGGCCGGAGTAGGATTCTCGGTTTGCATGCGGGTTTAACGGAGGGGTTTAATGGAGGCGCTTGGCGTGCAGCGGGCGGTGCAGTACTACTCCTATTCGATTTGACAGCATTAATGAGCCGTCAAATCACAAAGGCCCTCACCTCTCGTGAAACCGACCGAGCTAGACTGCCCCGCCCTCCAGCCTTTTAAAAAATGTATATACTCCACTTTTGTACAGTAGTAGTATCGATGGATTGCGCCATGGAGCAAAACTTGAAATTAAAAAAAAAGGTGGTACATATAGAGAGCGCTCGTGAACTATGTGTCATGCATGGCAATAAATAATGTACTACATGATACTTATATGATACATGGCGCAGGAGTACTAAGTACTATTAATACAGTTTTGCTAGAACTCATCTAGATGAGATATAATTTGGTCTCGTTCATCTTCTATAGCCATTGGATGTGATGCTATAAGATGCGTGTGTGCTGACGTGGGTTGTATTTGTTCTTGTGCAACGAATTGACCACTGCATGTCATGTTTGATAGTCTCAAGTCATTAAAAGCATACAAGCCCCACATCTCTTCTTGGTTGATTCCTCTATTTATGTCAAAAAAGAAGAAACAACATGAGAGTTAATGCACCATGCCTATGTGTTTACTAGTATTTGGTTTTCTTAAGATGACTTAATACTCACCTAGACGGAGGGAGTATTCGATTTGACAGCGGGCGGTGCAGTTCCCGATACGCCTTTAATGCAGACGAGGGAGGGAGTAGCGGTTTCCAATATGTTGAACGGCCAATGCATCCTCTAATTAATGCATGAGGGAAGTAATGGGAGGAGGTCCGGGAAAAGAGGCTGCACAATGTGAATGCAACGCAGTTTGCCCTCATTGCCCTCATATAAAGGTGCCCCTCCTCCATTCCAATGCATCTACCACATCGTACGCACCTAAGCACTTGCCTAAGCACCTACACTAAGCGCAAAAGAGCTCGCCTGCACCCATGGCGGCGATGCGCGTGAGCGCCAGCGGCTGCGCCAGATGGTCCACGACGCCGCCCGCGGCATGGCACCGAGGATCGCCTCTCGAGCGGTGTTGGAGACCGGCTGGTGGATGGCTGCCGTCGACGCCAACTACGACTCTCGCTGGACCAGATGATCGCTGCCACCAGCAAAAAGTTCACCGTCCTCAAGAAGCTCGCGGACGACATCGCCAGATTCCTCCAGCCAGCGCGCCGGGCTCCTCATTGCTGCCACCATAATCGGCCTCCATGGTCGGAACCTCTTTCAAGCACCGGTGGCCTCGCGACCGCTCGCCGACGCCACGAAGAATGTCCACTGAGGTCGCGGCCGCGATGCGCCGCCGCCTGCAAGAATTCATCGACCTACACATCCACGCGCATTTAGCAAATCGTGTACATAGGTATCTACAAGGCCGTGAGGACGCTACGACATTGGCCTTCCTCAACCGGCCGGAAGCCTTGGATGCCTTTGTTGAGAAGCACCTTGACCTCGCCACAAAGCCGCCGCTCCTTAGCCGCGGCCGGTGGTGGCGGCGCACTAAGTTGAGGAGGAGGAGGTCGACGTTCGTGGATCCATCTTTCTTCTTGCCTTTCAGAACCACCATCGCGATTGCATCATCGTGGCCTTAATTTTATTGTGTTGTTGCATTCTTGTTCCAAATAATACCGACATGTGTGATCCCTTTGCTTAATTATATGCATCACTCGTAACTAGTACTCCATCCGTCAATTTATAAGTTGTGCTTACCTTTTCCATCAACTTCGCAACGCGCGGGCATCTTGCTAGAAACACTAGAATATGTCTATATAATCCGTATGTGATAGTCCATTTGAAATCTCAAAAAAGACAAATATTTAGGTACGGAGGGAGTAATATATTAGGAGTATATCAAAACAATAGTGATTTCTTCAAGTTTGTGAACAAATACTACTATTCTACTACTTTGGATCCGTCGCAACGCCACGGGCACATTGCTAGTAAAAGGAAAAGGCCTGCCATGTTCGCGTCGCACCCCCACACGCCCGGGAATCGGGAGTACAACACGGCCCGTGTGCTTAGGGAAGGCGTGTTGCCTAGCAGTGGCGGAGCTTGAAGCAAAACGTTGGGTGTGCCAGTCTATAGAAATTACCCTTGCGTTGACGTTCCATGCCTCAAAACTGGATGTACAACTACGAAAATCCTGCTAGTTTGGGCGGGCCAGGTCACGTGTTGGCCCTCACGTAGCTCCGCCCCTGTGCCTAGCATTTTCACTTTCATGTGGGACCGCCCGTTGAGCAAACCGACACCCCGCCTACCGGGTTGGAAAACGAAACAAGGGGAAGATCTAGCTATAGCACGGAAGCCAAGAAATTTTGTGTCAGACGGGGCTCGTTGATAGAGTAGGAGCATTCCGTACTAGTACTACTCCTACTAGTACTTAGTACCAAGTTTGTACTCCTAATACTATATTACTAGTACTACCACTATACAACTAGTAGATACGTGCACGGCACAACATCGTAGGAACAAAAAACGGGAAGATCTTGTTTTGGGTGATTTATCTTTTTTTCAATCAACGTAGTATGAATAATATGATGTGGGGGGCACCCATGAAGCTTATGTGGCTTGGTTGCATGGCTACGGAAGGTTAGAGAAAAATAAATAGATAATGTGTTTAGAGTGCACTCCACTAAATAGATATACTTTGGATCCATTGCAACGGACCGACACATCTATATCTATACCCCTATATAGTGTGTGAAAAACTTTGAAAGTTGGTCGTTGGATGAAGCCAATCCAACGGTACAAAGATGGCAAATCCGAGCACTCTCGGCCATTGGATATCATCCACCGATTCGCCACATGTATAATCTAGAAGACTCCATGGTTGAACTTAATTCATGACTAACTTTGCCACAACTAAGCTCATGCAAAGTTATTAATAAGTTCTTCAAAATGAGAGCCACAAGTTGGCAAGCCTAAGGGAATCTTGCCACATTTTTTGTGTGTATGTCATGTGGGGCCAGTGTGGCTTGCCTAAGGTGTGGCTTGAACCAAACACTCACCTGAGTTAATCAAACTTGCCTAACCTTACATTCCACCAGATTTTGCCACATGTTAGAATCCAGAAAACTCCACATGTAGAAGCATAATGCACAAACCACCCGAATCTCATGCGTGCAATGCACGTGTACCTTACTAGTACTAGTTGGTAGTAGTAAGAAACAAATTCCAGTTTTGGCACGAGCTCAGATCATGGAGCACCACAAGGCCTGCCGCAGAGTTACATTTCCTCTCGGGGCCCACGGGACCGAACTTCAGGGCTTAGTGCCCGCCTATGAGTCAATGACATGCGGGCCTTAAATGCGGCTGGCCCACATGTCATTCTCATGGTGGTGGCGTGGTTCGCGACTCACTCATTCGAGATGAACCGCCGGTGGTGGCGTGGCCATGGCGAGGGTACCACAACTGGGCGTCGGGCGCACGAGGCGAGATGGCCACACCGGCGGGTACTACCAGTAGTACATAAGTACTCCACCGAGGATTGATGCCCGGACGAAATGTGTCACAGCCGCTGGATGAAAATTCGATGGTGCGGAGTACGGATTGGAGCACAAGAGCGGAGCAGCAAACCGTGTCCAATCGGGTGTGTCTGTGGTAGAAAGTTGATGGTCGCCGCAGTTCACCGCCCGCATGTCATGCACACAAAGGCAGAGGAGCGGTGGGGCCGGAGGGATGAGGGCACGAACAATCCTACCATTCTATCATCGACATGTGGGACCCATAAGCGTGGGTCCCACCTGTCAGCGAAGGAAAGGCAGGCAAGGCGGTGATAGCCACGCCGAGGATCCATGTCCACGCCGGGGACGCCGTGCCGTGGGTTGGAGCGGCGTCGTGGGAATCGCGTGTGGGTGTGGCGATGGTAGAAACAAGAAACGTGATGGTCGCCGTGGTTCAACTTCCATGGACAAGCTATCGTGTCTCCGGCGACACATGTATATCAAAACTAGAGTGTTTATATTTCAAGCACGTGAACAAGTATTATTCTACTAGTTTGGATCCATTGCAACGCACGGGCCAGCACATTGGTAGTAGTAGTGTCCATCTCTATCTCTAGAGGCCTTCCTCGCTCATCCTTTTCTCTCACAAGATAAACTACTCATACAAATGCATCTTGATGTTCCGTGGAACGCATGAGGATGTTTCCTTGGTGGTCTCTCCAGTAGGGCGTGGCCAGAGTTGCAAGTTGACGCCTTGAGATGCCGACGTTGAGGGGCACTCGGATTTCCTCCGATGAGCAGGTAAGATGAGTTTGATCACGTAGTAAATGCATTCTAAAGACTACTTCCGTGTCCATTTCCTAATTCTCCCCCTGCCCACTGTTTCACAGGCTAGGCTCGGTGCGAGTGGAGATTGGCTTGCATATGTACGGGAGGGTACCAACATCAATTTGCACAACATTTACAACGGTGACACCGTTCCCGTAGAACCTTTGTCCAACATTGGGATCAGCCATGCAACGGGCCACCGCATGAATTGGTACGATGGAACCACGGTGAGATTGAATAAAAGATAGCACGAACCTTGCACATGGCGGTCAAAGGCGGACCATGCTGTCATGCGGCCGATTTGTTGTCGCACGAGTAGGAAGACGTTGTGCTCCTTTCTAACCGCATCTTCATGGTGACAAACCAGGGGACTTATTTTGTATGGGACACATCCTACGATATACTCCCTCTCTCTCCCGGTTTATTTGTTTTGAATCTTTTCATTTTATAAGTTTCAAATTCAAATTTAGAGCTCCCCATCACATGTTGAGATTACAATGTCCATTAAATCGCTATGCATGTATAGTAAAGAAACAAATCTCGAGTTTGGCACGAGTTCAGCTGTGGGAGCACCACAAGCCCCGCGCGCAGAGTTACATTTCCTCTCGTATTGCCGTCGGACTGAGCTTCAGCGCTTACTACACCTACCTTTGAGTCAATAACATGTGGACCCGATAGGTGACTGGTCCACATGTAATGCTCCCGAAGGCAGAGGGGCAGTGGGGCCAGAAGGGGTGAGCCACAGGTCGGGGGATGTGTGGTTTCATGGGTTCGAGCGGCATCGTGGGAATCGCGGGTGGCTGTGGTAGAAACTTGATGCTCGCCGCATTTTAGGTGGCCCACATGTCATGCACACAAAGGCGAGGGGCGGTGCGGCCGAGAGGGTGAGGCGACGCCGGGGCGTGGTGCCGGGGTTGAGAGGCGTCGTGGGAATCGTGAGATGAAACGTGATGGTCGCCATAGTTGAACTTCCATGGACAAGCTGTCATGTCTACGGACACATGCACTGCATACCGATCACTGGAAGGAGTAGCTGAGAAAGCTATATATGCGGATAAATAGTTCCTTATAGTCAAGCGGACCCACGCTACTACTCTGTTCCAAAGACATGCACACCATCGAAATAGTCCATCTATATCAATATACACCGAGAGGGAATAATTTTTTTTACAAGAGAGGAAATAGTTTATCCATCCATAATGCCCTCCTGCTGGTGCAGCGTTTTCTTCTTCTTCTTCTTCTTCTTCTTGTTCTCATTCTCTGTGGGAGACGGCTTCGCAACAAGCTCTTTGGATCATGCAGCTATCTTGAAACTCACACGGGCATCGAGGGCAGCATATTTTATCCGCTCGTACGTCAAGGAATAATTCTCCCATCCATACGACCTTAATGCGACCGTCTCGTCACCCTTCTGAAGATTTGTACCGAGCACAAAATTTGCTACGTCGAATAGGGATGGTGTCTATTTAGCACAATCTTCTACAGGAATTTTGATTCTGGTTTGTAGGTCAGATGCTTTTCAAATCAAGGTTGTACGACTCCAGCTTCTGTTTGTCCCTTCGATGGCTGCCCCACGTAAGTATACATCCTCCCGAGACAAGAAATCGTGAAGCTCACCTGGTATGGAGGGCGAGTGTATGATGTGGTACACCAAAACATCATCTTCGAGGCACAAATCAAGGACGGCGCGGCCTGGATCTTCCTGTGGGCACGCTCCGTGTACTCTGCGCCGAGACCGATGACCCTCGTCTCTACCTTTTTGAGGGAGTTGGATACATTGTTGATCCACTGTCGAACAACCCTTGGGTGGACGGTGACGGTGGCAACTATGCGCATCGAGCCTTCGACGAGGACTTGTTGGACGCTAAAAACCTGCATCTCGATCTCTTTCGCCATTTGGAACCGCAGGAATGGAGGGCTATGGTTTGGAGAATTAGGATTAGATGGCTAGTCTAACTGAAGTAGTAGATGATTATTTAAAGAGGTTAAAACAATGTGAACGCAGTGGGGTTTGGATGCAAATGAAGACGAAGGGGAGGTGAAGAAGCCGAGGCGAATCGGTTCCCGATGGAGAAGTAAATGGGAGAAGTGGCGTGCAGGCAGTTGATTAGACGGCTAGGTAGACTAAACAAAAGGCTATGCGGGTAGACTGAGGAGTCGTACCTGTTCGTGTACGTGCTCATCCTTCCTGATAGGTGGGACCTATACAAACAGATAAAAAAAAGTGTCGTAGCTTTTTTTTGAGCGCGTGAGTGGGAGACACAACATTCTCTGGTTAAGGAATACCCCTCCGTTTAGGTGAGTATAAGTCATCTTATGAAAATCAGGTTTTCACAAAACCTTTAGGCGTGGAGCATTAACTTCCTCGCCGATCCCTCCCAGCCTCGTTAGCGGCCGCTTCTTCCTCTCGCTGCCGCTTTCTACCTTTCCATTTTTCCTCTTCTCAAGTGTGGAACGATCGCATGCCGCCCTTGATGCACCGTAATCCACTTTGCATGCATCGCGTCAGTATGCTGATTGGGCATGCACGAGAATTTGGTTCTGCTCGCAATATGGATGATACCGAACGATGAAGTGAACAGCATGCTAGCACGGAGACCTATTTCCGCTATACAATACTAGAGTATTCATGTTCCTACTACTAGTAGTAGTAGTAGTAGTAGTAGTAGTAGTAGTAGTAGTACAACTGTGGTACACTTGATGGTCAAAATACTATTCATCCGTCCTCACAAAGGAAGTGACAACACCCTCGCTACCGACACTAGTCCAGCGAGGCGGCGTGTTCGGTTTACCAGCCAGCCTCACCTCGCAATCGTGCAGCCTGTCACCACTGCCAGACAAAGACATTGGCGCCTCGCCTCCTCCCTCTCCGCTCCCATAGCACCACTCCATCTCCATCTCCTTCTCCGCCTCCGCTCTCCATCTCCATCTCATCAGGCCCCTGTACCGCCGCCTCACTCGCCTCCCCAAGACCACTATTCCTCGCTAGCCGCCCAAAGACCGACATCCTTCTCCCCAGTAAATCAAGCCCCTTCCAAACTCCACCATGGCCGAACGCGAACCGCGGAGCATCCATATGAGCCGCGATTGGAGCAATCTCCCAAAGGACATCCTCGACCTCTGTTCGTGTATGGATATGTTGACCGCCTCGCGGCTGGCTGCATGCTCGAGGGACATGCACACGGCCATCGTCAAGCGAGGCCTAAGCTTTTCAAGACACCCTGCTTGCTGCTATCTCGGTCTTGCGAGATTGGCTCACCATGATACGGAGGCGCGCATGATGCCCTCGACTTCAATCCGATCTCCATTAGCCAAACTTCTTTGCAAGTATGTAGTGTGTCGCCGACATCATTTCCTCGACATCGATCCGATCACCATCGCCTCAAACTTCTTGGCATGTATGTACTGGGTCGGCATGAACTCCCATCGGATGGCTGCCTTCAGAGAAGACGGTAAAAGTTGGTGCTCGTGAACTTCCGCACCTCCCATGAGATTATCCTTCCTCCGTTGGATTATATAGAGTATTACCATCGCGTCCAAGTCATCTAGATTACTACGCCGCTTGATGGACCTTGTTTTGCGTAAGATTGTAATCTGCCAAGTACCCACACGACATGCGAATTACGCAGACTTCAAGCTAATTGCCTTGTTCGATCGCTGACTCGCTTATCTTTACGCCGGTGCCTTTTTAGCTGGAGACAACTCGCTCGTAGTGGATCATCGTAAAGCTGATACACACTTCGTGATGCTATTGAACACAATGGCATCATCTACGCGATCGACAAAGCAGATGGCACCACGTATTGCTGGGACGGCGCGTGTAAGTTGTTTCCATCTCATGTTAATGATGACGCCATGACACTGCTTTGAACTTTTGTGATGATTGGCATATCCTGTTTGAGCAGAATTTGAGTAGAACTATGGCAATATATTAGAGACGCCAGAAATCAGCTATATTTGGAATGAGTTAATTCATGCGATTGTGACCATGTCATTACAGCCAATTTGTACCCTGAATAATCAAACGGTTAGGAATATATGGATATTATCCTTATTTTACAAGAATCTATATACTACTACTAAATATGAGTGTGTATCAATGGCCATGTTAGTTTCTCATTTTCATGATGTAGAAACATGCACCACACTGTTGGTTTCATCTAACCATACATTAGGGAAGTAAATGTGCATATGGAGAACTCTATATTTGGAAGTAGTGAAATCTCGCAATGCTTACCATGTGTACATACCTATATTCGCCTTCAAAGAATCAATGGCTAGAATAATATCCTCACAAAAATTTTGCCCACGTAACACAAGTATATAACAATGCATGGTCTGTTAGTTACCTTGAAGAATTTGTTTGTGAGGACAAAACATGATTACATAACATGCATGACATGGTAGTTTCTGTGAAGAATCGATTGTAGATAACATGAGTATAACCATGCATGGCACTTCTATATTTTTGAACCCAGATACATTTCCTGTATTTTCCTCCCAGCCCAACAGGACATATCAATGTTGTTTCTTGCATTATCCTACTCATACTCAACAATGTTGATCTTACATTAACAATGCCTGTCCTTTTGATATGATGCAAGGTCCCTACAGCTATCGCCCTTTGTAATTACACCACCTTTGCCAAAAACAGGAAGCACAACTGGTTCCTCGCTCGATCGACGACGGCAAAAGACTGATGATCATTCGGACACATGAGCGGAAAAGTTATATTGCAAAACCCCATCAGATACAAGCACCGTAATACGTGAGTATCCGGACAATGGTTGTTACGCCTATGAGCAGGATACCAGCTTGTTGGGGCCTTTAGGATTTTTAGTTGGAGGCGGTAAACAGCCTTGGTTCACACTCTCTGCTTCTGACTCAATTATCCGATTAACTGTGAGATCACCGCTGGCAAGGACCTTGATGGCGAGAGGCTCTGCTTGCTATGGAAAATGTGTCTACACGGCGAGCCCTAGGAGTTCGGGAGCATACTCCCCGATTGTCAACGATACAGCCTGCAGCCAAAAGAAGGTGAGAATGACAAAGGCATCCGGATTAACTTTGATCCTTGGATGTCTCAATTACGACAGTGCAGTGATGTGGTTCAAGCCTTCAGTTGATAGGTAATTGGGCTGTTGCATCGAAGGGTGGAGTACCGTGTCTCCGGATCACCGTCGCTGAAGCGGGCCGCAAATTATGATGGTGTTGGATCATCTCTTCAATGACTTTGTTGTCTTTGCTGCTGGTTCGGATGGGTAGTTCTTTCTTTTGTTATGCATATTCCTTGTCATTTGGTCATCCTCGCCTATGTCACTCTTTCTATGTAATAGTTGCTTCGCTTAGAATGTCATTCTCGCCTCGATCACGAGAGTCCGAAAGCGCCGCAGATGGGTACGTTTTGGTGGTGTAGCAAGACTTCTTATGAACTATCATGTCTTGCTGTTTATGTCGAGAGTAGTCACTAGTCGGTGTTTGAATGTTGTATATATCGTTGTTTCAACTGTTTATTGTCTCGAACTACCGGTGGGCTAAATGAGGGCATCACCATTCTCCAAATGTTCGAGTATATCTCCTTTTTCAAGTTATATAATTTGAGCTCACTATCTTTTCGATGATGTACACTTGTTTGGGCCAAGGAGGTGTCGTTGAATATGGGCCGAGTAGTAACGCAATGCCAAACAGGTCAATTATGACTCTCGGCCGGCTCTCAAAAGATCTTGAAAAAAGGCCGGGCTCTCCAAAAAGAAAGAATAAGGACTCTTAGGCCGACATGTGGGCGCCACCGGTGTTTTCGCAGCGCTATGCGCCGAGAGCATATTACGCTGCGTCAAATTCATGCTACCTTTTCATCCCTAGTCTCCCGCCTCCCCCACCTCTCGAATCTCGATTCCTACCCAGCTTCCCCAAATCCCTCCTCAGACTTCCCTGTACTCAAGCGCACTATCATGTCGCTGGTCAACGCGATCTCCGAGCCGAGATCCCGAGGTCCGCCCCGCCTCGGCCGCTGCATGTCGTCGCCAACAAAGGGCATGGCGGCGCTTGACGACCAGTTTGTTTAAGCAAGTGCCGATGGTAACCATCAACGGCGACCGCCTCCCATCTCGCCGGACGACCTTGTCAAAGCTCTTGGCATTGCGCACGGCATCCAAATAAGTGACTTGCTCGTCAAGTCTGTCCGCCACCGCTGATTTCTTCGTCGTTCCGAACAACTTTCGACCGCAATGTGTGTTCAATCTTCCCGGCGCTTGTTCTGCGATGGCACGCCGGTGAGCTTTGATCGGTGGCACCTGTGATGGGGCCTCGGTGCCCTCTCGAGCTTGAGTTTTTACAAAGCTTACCTTCCACGGCATGCCTCGACGTGCTTGGAACAGCGAGTCCATGAACGAGCTTATCAACGACCTTGGAGGTGAGCTCGTAAGTATGTTTGTTCCTCCGCATAGCTGGGCTCGACGGTTATGGCATGGATGAAGAAGCCGCCCACCATACCAAGGTGATTGGTGTTGAGATACCGTGCAGGAACCGGGTTGTACTATTCATCGCCACCAAGGCCGCCGGACCACGTTAGGGATGTACATGTATCGAGTGTTCGTGCATGTCAAGAAGTGGTCAATCCATCAATCAAGTCCTGCCGCCGCCGGTTGGTGCTGGGTCCGCCGACGACGCCCATTACAGAGTCAACGCTAGACTTTCCCGTGTTGCTCGGAACGATGGATGGCACAAGGTTTACTCCATCGCTACGGCGGAGGCCATCGCTTTTTTGGGAGAAGAGGCAGGGCTGGCTGCCCGGATGTGCTCTAATTTGAGGTAACAACTGAATCTTGTCGATAGTACTAGTTAAATCCGAGCTATGGGTCTCAAGCAATCGATATGCCAAGACATTTGATTGTGACATGTTCTAATTTTGTACCTGAACTTTTTTAGAAAGGGCTGTACGTCAACTTAATGTGCTAGCGAACTTATTGTGTTGTCTCGTCTGCTTTTCTTTGCACAACATTCAAGATATTTCCCGTCATTTATAAAGACGATGAACCGTTATGTACGACTTCGTTGGTTTCAACATAGCCCTTCCCGTAGCGATCCACTGCTTCCATCCTGATTGTGCCGCCTGCGTGAAATTTTTGTATGCAAGTTCAGTGTGCTATGATGTTCTATATGATTGTTTCAACTATATAAGTTTTTACTGAGCATCAACAATGCATATGGATGAAAGATGTATTTACGAGCATCGACCGATGGGTCTCTCTCTATCTCTCTCTCTCACACACACACGCACACGCACAAGTGGGACCCGTTGAATTATTTATTTGCTCGTGACAGCTTTTAATTAGGTTCCACTGTAATCTAACTTTTTTCTTAAGTTATTAATTGAGCTCAGTGACTTCAAAAAGTTGTACAGAAGCCTTGTTTGGGCCTTTCCGGCGTCCCTGAATGTGGGCTGAGTAACCATGTTAGGTTGTACTGCATTACATGTGCCTTTTTTTCAACATCAGCAATGCAATCGGGCCGATAGCTTGTACACAATATCCGGTCAACTTGTTATCCGCTTACTGGGCTGCAAAGTTTCCTAGGAGGTATGCATTAGGCTTAACAAGAAAATGGACTTTAAGAAATAATAAATGGGATGTAATTATAATAACTGGGCAATTACTATGCACCAAACACGAATTAGTTTGAAAATATATTATTTTTGGAATTTGGAAATTTTAATTTCATTACTTGTAGCGCCAAGCAATATTTCGTTGGATTTTAACGTGATACAACTTTATTTTGAAATTATATTTAACTTGACTAGAAATTTCGGATAAAATATTTTGGATCCCATCAAATGTGGGAATTTTTTTTGAATTCTGTTTTGAGCGGTTGTTTGAAATTATTAATCGTTGTCCTAGCTAGAAGTTGGGCTGTACTTTTAACAAACCCAGAATGGTGTAGTAGTAAATTCCTCGGGAATGGGGTCCCCAGACTTGCTCGCTCTCATGGCTGGCGTGGCTCAAAGGAGGCCCAGACGCCCACCTTCATCAACGCAGCTCAAGACCTCGCGAGGGGCCAGATTGCTGGGCGGAGGACGAGGAGCTTCTCAGCCATGGCCTCGTTAGGCTGGCTCATGAGGAGGCGGAGAGTTCAAGGCAGGTACCTCGCGAGGTGCCCATGACGCAAGCCATGATTTACCGAGGGCGCCAAGGGCCGGGCGCCAGCCACAAGCAGCGCCCTCCTTTCCCCTTTGGTGCAAAGGGAGCAAGCGCAGCGAGAGCATCAAGCAAAGGCATCCGCTTGCGTGCAACAAGACCAAGACCAGCCCCAACGGCTGGAAGGGGTCATCGTGGAGCCCAAGCAAAGGCCATCACCAGAGCCTTTGGCAAAGCGAGGACCAACTTTAGTCAGGATAAGTGTACCCGCTGTTCCCCTTCAAAATGGCCAATTGTTGGCGCCCTTCCCGCTCAATATTTGAGAAGAGGCCCAGGGCCTTCGCCTATAAATAGGAGTAGCCACACTCAGAGTAGAAGAGAGGAAAAAAGGAAGACGATCGGCCCCCCCGGTATGAGATCGAAATCCTCACCAAGGAACCAGTAGCTAGAGCAATTGAACACCACCTAGCAGTTCATCACACCCACCAAGAATGCACTCGCGAGGCTGTTCTTC
This sequence comes from Aegilops longissima, assembly GCA_021605205.1. Lineage (NCBI taxonomy): Eukaryota > Viridiplantae > Streptophyta > Magnoliopsida > Poales > Poaceae > Aegilops > Aegilops longissima. The sequence continues at coordinate 616,942,900 of CM038677.1, read as the reverse complement.
CCCAGATCGCTCTCATCAGCCCAAGAGGCAATCCACCATGCCACAAACTAGAGTAGGATATTACACCACAATGGTGGCCCGAACTAGTATAAATCTTGTGTCTCTTGTGCTGCTCGCTTAGTAGTTTAGGTCCCCGCGATTCGGGCGAGGTACGAGACGGTGGGGTTGATCTCCGCCACACCCCAAAGTTCAACCTCAAGGGTCTGCTGTAACTCGAACCGACATTTGGCGCGCCCGTAGGTGCGCCGAATCTGCTTCGTCGCTTTCATTCTTCCTCGACCACCGCAGCTACGCTCGACGCCTGCCGGCCTGCGCGAAGCGCCGAGCCACTCGCCTATGTCGCCTGGGACGGTTCCGCCGGCGGGCGCCTGCTGCTCCTCGTCACCTGCCGCAACGCCGCCACCGCCCGGCGGGGAACGAGCAGCAAGCGCCGCCCCAAAGACTCCGCCCATGAGGCGGGACGGCCGCACCGCCACGCCGCCCACCCCTCGCTGGTTCTTCGCACGCGCGCTTCAAGGGCCATGGAGGCCCGAAGCTGCACTCATCGCGCTAACGAAGCTCCTCATATACCGCTTGCCGACGACGCTTCACGAAGAATGGCTCGACCGTGTCGCCGAAGCTCGCCCACGCTGCAGAGGCGACTTCGCACTGCTCGCCTCGCTGCACCGCACTGCCTTCGCACGGGCGATGAAGCTCCCTGGGCGCCTGAGCCGCCTCCCCAAGAAGGCGCCTGTTTATATGCGCTGCCTCGGGCGAAACCTGCTCCGCCAGCGCCGGCGCTGCAAGAGCAGAGCTGTCAAGAAGTTCTCGCCACAAGAAGCTGCCCGAAGCGCCTCGCCCAAGACGCTAAGACCTCGCTGCCCCCACCAAGGGCGCAGGAGGCCTGAAGACCAAGCTTCGCCGTCTGGCCCCCCCTGCCACGCCGGGCTGCCACGCCACCTCCGAAGGCGCAGCGTCAAGGCGGCCCGCCAAGTTCAAGCTGCACCTACCTCCTCGCCACGACGGCACAATCGACCTTTACGGAGTTCCTCCAGCTTTCACGAGCTGGGCATCGAGGCTGCCAACGGGATGAAAAGGTCATGGCGAATTGGTTTCCATGGCGCCAAGGACGGGCCCGCACTGCTCCTCGAATCGCCCTGTGCACGATCTCTTCTCGACCGAGATGCGCACTCCGCCATCGCCAACTTCCGTGGTACTTCGCGATCGCCACCCGCCGTAAGTTTACATGCGCCGAACAAGCAGCAGCCGGGAAACCCCGCAAAAGTACATCCAAGACTTCAACAACGCTACGCCTCAAGATCCCTGTGGTAACGGAGGAGGCCATCATCTCGCCTTTCTCCGACGGGCGCACGACATCAAGATGAAGGAGGAGCCGGTGATGCATGAAGATCTGCACCTCCTCGAGCTGTTCAACTTGGCGACCAAAGCGCGCCAGGCTGAGGAGGGCGCCTCCTCCTGAGCTGCCCGCCGCGATCACGAAGAAAGAAGTCCAAGGCCAAGGACGGAAGCGCAAGGGGCTACCGATCAAGGCTGAACCAGACACCAAGCGAGGCAGTAGATCAGCCCGAGTCCTCCAAGGGCAGCCGGTATCGTGTACCATGACCTCCACACTCACAACACCAATGAATGTCAAGAGCTCCGGCCAGACAAGAAGGGAAGGGTCGGCAGACGCCCGAGCGCAGCCGACTCGGGCTACGGCCGAGGAGGAGGAAGGAATGCAGACGCTGGAAGATCAGCGTCCGCGCCAAGGGTGGCGCGACCAACCTCGCGAGGACCGGCTGGCAAGACCCACTCGCGAGGGAGGCCGGAGGGATCAGCTCACGAGGATCGCCTGCAGGGAACGCAGGCCTCCCTCCGCCGCCGCCGCCAAGGAGAATCAAGACCGCCATCGATTTAGGGGCCGGGGCTTCAGAGGTGCGTGCGATCGCCTCAGATCCCGGGCGGAGCTCAAGCCCCAGCCTCTCAGCATCTTCAAGCAGTTCGCCCACGGCGAATGCAGTCCTCCCAAGCTCGAGTCCACGCGCCTCTCGTGGTCGGCGGGCGCCATCACGCTCAGCTCAATGGATCAGCTCAAGCGCGCAGCCACAGCCGGAGTTCTCCCGATGCTTTGTTCCCCAATCATCGCAATGTGCTAGTCACCAAGACCTCATCGACGGGCGGAGCAGGGTTCAACGCCCCGTCCGTGGAAACATTCAACGATCTTCGCGCCTTACATACCACTTCAGCCAACCAAGCCTTTCTCCGAGTCACCGACGGCTCCACGTCCCGATCGGGCAGGTCCGCCTTCCCGTCACCTTAGGGGCTCGCGACAACTACCACACCGAGCTCATCGACTTCGACGCCGCCCACATTCGCATGCCGCATAACGCCATCCTGCACCCAAATACAAATTCATGGTCAGAACTCCACCATGGCTACAACGCCCTCAAGATGCCAGAAGCGGCGGGTCATCACGGTGCCCTATGAAGAGAGAGACGCAGCAGGCTCCTCGGAGCGAGCCTTTCAGCCGCATCGCCGGAAGACCTGCACTACAAGCAACAGAGGCCTCCCGAGTCCGCACTCCAAGAAGAAGACATCGACCGCCCGACTTTTCAAGAGACAGTTCCTCGTGGCCCACATCGGCCGGGGAGCTCTTCCATCGCATAGGAAAGCGCGCCTCGCGCCTCCTCAGTGCAGGCTCGGGGCTCTCCCCGAGGGCTGCCGACCGCCAAGGTCTCGAGGGAGGCGCTTGGGCACCACGTGAGGCGTGTTTCAAGCATGTTTCCCGCAAGGTGGAGAAAGACCAGAGGCGTAACCTCAAGAGTTCGCTGAAGGCCATTCAGAGCTACAGGAGTCAAGGGTCATGAGGGGCAGCCGCCACTCATTGTGGCCCCCATCCAGCGAGGATGGTGGGCTGCGCGCTCAAGACGACATACCAGGCTCAACCGAGCCGCGATCTCAAGAGCGCCTGCCCTCGCGAGTGGGACGCTGTAAGGGTCCGCCCCATTAGCCACGCACGCATGCCTTATGGCTCGCCAACGCTGGGCCGCGCACTGGCTGCCTCATGAGGACCATCCCGAGGCTCAAGAGGTCGCACGCCGCAACCCCGGGCGGAGATGGAGATGGCCGCGAGGAGCCGCCAGCCCCCGGAGCGCCCCGAGGCCCCCGGGCCTGGGGCTCGTGAGGATCGGCCCCGCAGCCCACCGAGTCTGCTACACCAACACCCCTTCATCCCCAACATCACCAGTGACATCTTTAAGTTTTATTTCCGCTGGGAGCGCCTTCAGGTCAGATATTCCCAGCCGCTGGGTCCGCCCCTCATGCATGTATCCCTTTATTTCATGTCGTTAGCCTATCTCGCTGGGGGCGCCTCGGCTGCATCATCCCCAAGCCGCCGGGCCGCCCCAGCTGCATGTATCCTTCCTACTTTTCCTTAGGATTATGCTCTCGCCCACCATGCTTTTTATTTGGTGCCTTTTCCTCGGTGGCGGAATCTTGCACGCTAAAGGGGGTGCCCGAGATCACGACTCAGGCTCCTACCGCCTCCGCCCTCACCCTCCGGGTCTTGTCCATGGCATCGCGACCGGCTTGACAAACACGGTAGAGACCAGCCCTTCAAAGAATCAATGGCTAGAATAATATCCTCACAAAATTTTGCCCACGTAACACAAGTATATAGCAATGCATGGTCTGTTAGTTACCTTGAAGAATTTGTTTGTGAGGACAAAACATGATTACATAACATGCATGACATGGTAGTTTCTGTGAAGAATCGATTATGTAGATAACATGAGTATAACCATGCATGGCACTTCTATATTTTTGAACCCAAGATACATTTCCTCAGTATTTTCCTCCCGCCCAACAGGACATATCAATGCTGTTCCTTGCATTATCCTACTCATACTCAACAATGTTGATCATACATTAACAATGCCTGTCCTTTTGATGTGATGCGTTGTCCCTACAAGCATCGCCTTTGTAATTACACCACCTTTGCCAAAAACAGGAAGCACAATCGGGTTCCTTGCTCGATCGACGACAAAGAAAAGACCGATGATCATTCAACACATGAGCAGGAAAAGTTATATTGCAAAACCCCATCAGATACAAGCATCGTAATACGTGAGTATCCGGACAATGGTTGTTACGCCTATGAGCAGGATACCAGCTTATTGGGGCCTTTTAGGATTTTTTAGTTGGAGGCGTAAACAGCCTTGGTTCACACTCGCTTCTGACTCAATTATCCGATTAACCAGAGATCACCGCTGGCAAGGACCTTGATAGCGTAGAGGCTCTGCTTGCTATGGAAAACTGTGGTCTACACGGCGAGCCCTAGGAGTTCGGGAGCATACTCCCCGATTGTCAACGATACAGCCGCAACCAAAAGAAGGTGAGAATGACAAAGGCATCCGGATTAACTTTGATCCTTGGATGTCTCAATTACGACAGTGCGAGTGATGTGGTTCAAGCCTTCAAAGTTGATAGGTAATTGGGCTGTTGCATCGAAAGGGTGGAGTAATCGTGTCTCCGGATCATCGTCGCTGAAGCGTGGCCGCAAATTATGATGGTGTTGGATCATCTCTTCAATGACTTTGTTGTCTTTGCTGCTGGTTCCGGATGGGTAGTTCTTTCTTTGTTATGCATATTCCTTGTCATTTGGTCATCCTCGCCTATGTCACTCTTTCTATGTAATAGTTGCTTCGCTTAGAATGTCATTCTCGCCTCAGATCACGAGAGTCCGAAAGCGCCGCAGATGGGTACGTTTTGGTGGTGTAGCAAGACTTCTTATGAACTATCATGTCTTGTCTGTTTATGTCGTAGTAGTCACTAGTCGTTGTTTGAATGTTGTATATATCGTTGTTTCGAATCGTTTATTGTCTCGAACTATCGTGGGCTAAATGAGGGCATCACCATTCTCCAAAGGTTCGTAGTATATCTCCTTTTTCAAGTTATATAATTTGAGCTCACTATCTTTTCGATGATGTACACTTGTTTGGGCCAAGTGAGGTGTCGTTGAATATGGGCCGAGTAGTAACGCAATGCCAAACAGTCAATTATGACTCTCGGGCCGGCTCTCAAAAGATCTTGAAAAAAGGCCGGCTCTCCAAAAAGAAAGAATAAGGACTTTAGGCCGACATGTGGGCGCCACCGGTGTTTTCGCAGCGCTATGCGGTCGAGAGCATATTACGCTGCGGCTCAAATTCATGCTACCTTTTCATCCCTAGTCTCCCGCCCTCCCCACCTCTCGAATCTCGATTCCTACCCAGCCCCCAAATCCCCTCCAGACTTCTGCATCAAGCTGCATTATCATGTCGCTGGTCAACGCGATCTCCGAGCCGAGATCCCGAGGTCCGCCCCGCCTTCGGTCGCTGTATGCCGTCAGCCAACAAAGGGCATGGCGGCGCTTGACGACCAGTTTGTCGCAAGAACCGCCGATGGTAACCATCAACGGTGACCGCCTCCCATCTCGCCGGACGACCTTGTCAAAGCTCTTGGCATTGCGCACGGCATCCAAATAAGTGACTTGCTCGTCGAAGTCTGTCCGCCACCGCTGATTTCTTCGCGTGTTCGAACAACTTTCGACCGCAATGCGTGTTCAATCTTCCGGCGCTTGTTCTCGCGATGGCACGCCGGTGAGCTTTGATCGGTGGCACCTGTGATGGGGCTCTGCCCTCCGAGCTTGAGTTTTTACAAAGCTTACCTTCCACGGCATGCCTCGACGTGTTTGGAACAGCGAGTCCATGAACGAGCTTATCAATGACCTTGGAGGTGAGCTCGTATGTTTGTTCCTCCGCATACTGGGCTCGACGGTTATGGCATGGATGAAGAAGCCGCCCACCATACCAAGGTGATTGGTGTTGAGATACCGTGCAGGAACCGGGTTGTACTATTCATCGCCACCAAGGCCGCCAAGGACCACGTTAGGGATGTACATGTATCGAGTGTTCGTGCATGTCAAGAAGTGGTCAATCCATCAATCAAGTCCCGCCGCCGTTGGTGCTGTGGTCCGCCGACGACGCCCATTACAGAGACAACGCCGACTTTCCCGTGTTGCTCGGAACGATGGATGGCACAAGGTTTACTCCATCGCTAAGCGGAGGCCATCGCTTTTTTGGGAGAAGAGGCAGGTTGGCTGCCTCGATGTGCTCTAATTTGAGGTAACAACTGAATCTTGTCGATAGTACTAGTTAAATCCGAGCTATGGGTCCTGCTAATCGATATGCCAAGACATTTGATTGTGACATGTTCTAATTTTGTACGTGAACTTTTTTAGAAAGGGCTGTACGTCAACTTAATGTGCTAGCGTAACTTATTGTGTTGTCTGCGTCTGCTTTTCTTTGCACAACATTCAAGATATTTCCGCCATTTATAAAGACGATGAACCGTTATGTACGACTTCGTTGGTTTCAACATAGCCCTTCCCGTAGCGATCCACCGCTTCCATCCTGATTGTGCCGCCATGCGAAATTTTTGTATGCAAGTTCAAGCAGCTATGATGTTCTATATGATTGTTTCAACTATATAAGTTTTTACTGAGCATCAACAATGCATATGGATGAAAGATGTATTTACGAGCATCGACCGATGGGTCTCTCTCTCTCTCTCTCTCACACACACACGCATTACACACAAGTGGGACCCGTTGAATTATTTATTTGCTCGTGACAGCTTTTAATTAGGTTCCACTGTAATCTAACTTTTTCTTAAGTTATTAATTGAGCTCAAGGACTTCAAAAGTTGTACGTAAGCCTTGTTTGGGCCTTTTACCGCGCCCCTGAATGTGGGCTGAGTAACCATGTTAGGTTGTACTGCATTACATGTGCCTTTTTTTCAACATCAGAATGCAATCGGGCCGATATTGTACACAATATCCGGTCAACTTGTTATCCGCTTCTTGGCTGCAAAGTTTTAGTAGGTATGCATTAGGCTTAACAAGAAAATGGACTTTAAGAAATAATAAATGGGATGTAATTATAATAACTGGGCAATTACTATGCACCAAACACGTATTTAGTTTGAAAAATATATTATTTTTGGAATTTGGAAATTTTAATTTCATTACTTGTTGCGCGCGCAATATTTCGTTGGATTTTAACGTGATACAACTTTATTTTGAAATTATATTTAACTTGACTAGAAATTTCGGATAAAAATATTTTGGATCCCATCAAAATGTGGGAATTTTTTTTTGAATTCTGTTTTGAGCGGTTGTTTGAAATTATTAATCGTTGTCCTAACTAGAAGTTGGGCTGTACTTTTAACAAACCCGTAAATGGTGTAGGCTGCTCGGGAATGGGGTCCCTGCACTTGCTCGCTCAAGGGCTCTCGGGCGTGGCTCAAAGGAGGCCCAGACGGCCCACCTTCATCAACGCAGCTCAAGACCTCGCGAGGGGCTGAGATTGCTGGGCGGAGGACGAGGAGCTTCTCACCATGGCCTCAAGTAGGCTGGCTCATGAGGAGGCGGAGAGTTCAAGGCGTGGTACTCGCGAGGTGCCCATGACGCAAGCCATGATTTACCGAGGGCGCCAAGCCGGCGCCAGCTCACAAGCAGCTGCCCTCCTTTCCCCTTTGGTGCAAAGGGAGCAAGCGCAGCGAGAGCATCAAGCAAAGGCATCCGCTTCGGTGCAACAAGACCAAGACCAGCCCCAACGGCCGGAAGGGGTCATCGGAGCCCAAGCAAAGGCCATCACCAGAGCCTTTGGCAAAGCGAGGACCAACTTTAGTCAGATAAGTGTACCCGCTGTTCCCTTCAAATGGCCAATTGTTGGCGCCTTCCCGCCAATATTTGAGAAGAGGCCCAGGCCTTCGCCTATAAATAGGAGTAGCCACACTCGAGTAGAAGAGAGGAAAAAGGAAGACGATCGCCCCCTGCATGAGATCGAATCCTCACCAAGGAACCAAAGAGCTAGAGCAATTGAACACCACCTAGCAGTTCATCACACCCACCAAGAATGCACCGCGAGGCTGTTCTTCCCTGTACTGTTCCTCATCAGCCCAAGAGGCAATCCACCATGCCACAAACTAGAGTAGGATATTACACCACAATGGTGGCCCGAACTAGTATAAATCTTGTGTCTCTTGTGCTGCTCTGTTTAGTAGTTTAGGTCCCTGCGATTCGGCGAGGTACGAGACGGTGGGGGTTGGATCTCCGCACACCCCAAAGTTCGAACCTCAAGGGTCTGCTGAACTCGAATCCGACATTTGGCGCGCTGTAGGGTGCGCTGAATCTGCTCTTCGTCATTCATTCTTCCCCGACCACCGCAGCCACGCTCGACGCCTGCTGGGCCGCGCCGAAGCGCCGAGCCACCTCGCCTCCTATGTCGCCAGACGGCTTCTGGCCGGCGGGCGCTCGCTGCTCCTCGTCACCGCCATCAACGCCGCCATCGCCCGGCGGGGAACGAAAGCAGAAGCGCCGCCCCAAAGACTCGCCCATGAGGCGGGACGGCCGCACCGCCACGCCGCCACCTCGCTGGTTTTCGCCACGCGCTTCAAGCGCCATGGAGGCCCGAGCTGCACTCATCGCGCTAACGAGCCTCGCTATCGCCTTGCCGACGACGCTTCACGAAGAATGGCTCGACCGGTCGCCGAGCTCGCCCACGCTGCAGAGGCGACCCCAAGACTGCTCGCCTCGCTGCACCGCACCGCCTCGCTGCTGGCGATGAAGCTCCGGGCGCCCGAGCCGCCTCCCAAGAAGGCGCCGCCCTGGCGCGCGCCCTGGGCGAAACCTGCTCGCCAGCGCCGGCTGCAAGAGCAGAGCTGCCAAGAAGTTCCTCGCCCACAAGAAGCTGCCCGAGGCCTCGCCCGCCCGCACGCCAAGACCTCACGCTGCCCCAAGGGCGCAGGAGGCCTGAAGACCAAGCCTTCGCCGTCCAAGCCCCCTGCCACGCTGGCTGCCACGCTTTCACCTCCGAAAGGCGCAGTCGCCGCGGCCCGCCAAGTTCAAGCTGACCTACCTCCTCGCCACGACGGCACAATCGACCTTACGGAGTTCCTCCACTTACGAGCTGGGCATCGAGGCTGCCAACGGGATGAAAAGGTCATGGCGAATTGGTTTCCATGGCGCCAAGGACGGGCCCGCACTGCTCCTCGAATCTGGCCCCTGTGCACGATCTCTTCCTCGACCGAGATGCGACTCCGCTTCATCGCCAACTTCTGGTACTCGCGACCGCCACCCGCCAGAAGTTTACATGCGCCAACAAGCAGCAGCCTGGGAAACCCCGCAAAGTACATCCAAAGACTTCAACAACGCGCTACCAAGATCCCTGTGGTAACGGAGGAGGCCATCATCTCGCCTTTCTCCGACGGCGCACGACATCAAGATGAAGGAGGAGCTGGTGATGCATGAAGATCCGTGCACCTCCCCGAGCTGTTCAACATGGCGACTAAGTGCGCCAGGCTGAGGAGGGGCGCCTCCTCCTTGAGCTGCCTGCCGCGATCACAAAGAGAAGAAGTCCAAGGCCAAGGACGTGAAGCGCAGGGGCTACCGTACTCAAGGGCTGAACCAGCACACCAAGCGAGGCGTAGATCAGCCCGAGTCCTCCAAGGGCAGCCGGCACTGTGTACCATGACCTCCACACTCACAACACCAATGAATGTCAAGAGCTCCGGTCAGACAAGAAGGAAGGGTCGGCAGACGCCTGAGCGCAGCGACTGGGCTACGGCCGAGGAGGAGGAAGGAATGCAGACGCTGGAAGACTGCGCGCCCGCGCCAAGGGTGGCGCGACCAACCTCGCGAGGACCGGCTGGCAAGACCCACTCGCGAGGGAGGCCGAGGATCAGCCTCATGAGGATCGCCTGCAGGGAACGCAGGCCTCCCTCTGCCGCCGCCAAGGAGAATCAAGACCGCCATCAGACGAGGGGCTGGGGCTTCTGTGAGGTGCGGCGATCGCCTCGCATCCTGGGCGGAGCCAAGCCCCAGCCTCTCAAGCATCTTCAAGCAGTTCGCCCACGGTGAATGCAGTCCTCCCTAAGCTCGAGTCCACGCTTCTCTCGTGTGGTCGGCGGCGCCATCACGCTCAGCTCACGGATCAGCTCAAGTGCGCAGCCACAGCCGGAGTTCTCCGATGCTTTGTTCCCCAATCATCAAGAATGTGCTAGTCACCAAGAACTCATCGACGGCGGACCAGGGTTCAACGCCCCGTCTGTGGAAACATTCAACGATCTTCGCGCCTTATACCACCTTCAGCCAACCAAGCCTTTCTCCGAGTCACCGACGGCTCCACGGTCCCGATCGGGCAGGTCCGCCTTCCTCACACCTTAGGGGCTCGCGACAACTACCATACCGAGCTCATCGACTTCGACGTCCGCCCACATTCGCCGCCAGACAACGCCATCCTCGGTACCCAGCATATTAAATTCATGGTCAGAACTCCACCATGGCTACAACGCCCTCAAGATGCCAGAAGCGGCGGGTCATCACGGTGCCCTATGAAGAGAGAGACGCAGCAGGCTCCCCGAGCGAGCCTTTCAGCCGCATCACTGGAAGACCTGCACTACAAGAGCAGGAGGCCTCCCGAGGCCGCACCCAAGAAGAAGACATCGACCGCCCGACTTTTCAAGAGACAGTTCCCTCAGGCCCACATCGGGCCAGGGGAGCCTTCCATCGCATAGGAAAGCGCGCCTGGCGCCTCCTCAGCAGGGCTCGGGCTCTCCCCCCGAGGGGCTGCCACCTCGCCAAGGTCTCGAGGGAGGCGCTTGGGCACCACGTGGAGGCGTGTTTCAAGCACGCTTCCGCAAGGTGAGAAAGACCAGAGGGCGTAACCTCAAGAGTTCGCCGCCAAGGCCATTCAGAGCTACAGGAGTCAAGGGTCATGAGGGGCAGCCGCCACTCACTGTGGCCCCCATCCAAAGCGAGGATGGTGGGCTGCGCGTCTGATCGACATACCAGGCTCAACCGAGCCAGATCTCAAGAGCGCCTGCCCTCGCGAGTGGGACGCTGCAAGGGTCCGCCCACAGCCACGAGACGCATGCCTTATGGCTCGCCAAACGCGGGCCGCTGCGCACCAGCTGCCTCATGAGGACCATCCTGAGGCTCAAGAGGTCGCACGCCGCAACCTCAAGCGGAGATGGAGATGGCCACAGGAGCCGCCAGCCCGGAGCGCCCCGAGGCCCCTCGGGCCTGGGGCTCGTGGAGGATCGGCCCCGCAGCCCACCGAGTCTGCTACACCAACACCCCTTCATCCCCAACATCACCAGTGACATCTTTAAGTTTTATTTCCGGCTGGGAGCGCCTTCAGGTCAGATTATTCCTGTGCCGCGTGGGTCCGCCCCTCGCGGCATGTATCCCTTTTATTTCATGTCGTTAGCCTATCCTGGGGGGCGCCTCGGCTGCATCATCCCCAAGCCGCCGGGCCAGCCCAATGCATGTATCCTTCCTACTTTTTCTTAGGATTATGCTCTCGCCCACCATGCTTTTTATTTGGTGCCTTTTCCGGGTGGCGGAATCTTGCACGCTAAAGGGGGTGCCCGAGCATCGCGACTGTGGCTCCTACCGCCTCCGCCTCACCTCTGGTCTTGTCCATGGCATCGCGACTGGCTTGACAACGACGGCCGAGACCAGCCCGAGAGCCGGACCCGAGGACGAGAGTTTCATCATCTAACCGAGCTTGCAAGCGTAAAGGGGGGGTGCCTCGAGCATCGTGGACTCGTGGCTCCTACCGCTCTCCGCCCTCACCTCTCGGTCTTGTCCATGGCATCGCGACTGCTTGCCACCGACGGCCGAGACCAGCCCGAGAGCCGGACCAAGACGAGAGCACCGCAGATCCGCCAAATTTGCAGTGAACACACTCAAGATAAGGCCCAGAGCCAGCGAACTCCGCTTTGAGGTAGGGCCTCGTGAGTCCTGGCTGGCTCACGGGTGCCCCGACACACCTCGCGAGGCCTATCGCGCCTCCAAAGCAACTAACGGCAGATTCAACTACCGCCACGGCGCAGCTCTTGTTCCTTTTGTGGTGAACCCGCAGGGTCCCTCCAAGGAGCACGAACGACTCGCCACGCAATTCTAGCCGCCAAGGCACGGACCTAGCGCCGCACCAGAAGCATTGTCCTCGACCTCAAGATAAGTCACCTCCGGACACACTAGTCATCGCAACACCATCCCCACACTCAATGCAACCCCGCCTTAGCAACGCCGCTTCCTTTCATCAATGATGGCTGCTTGAGCGCCAAGGGGACCCCCGAGCATCGCGACTCGTAGGCTTTACTGACCTCGGGCCGCCACCTCCGGCCTTGACCACGGCTTCACGACCGGATACCAGCGACGGCCGAAGCCGCTTTGGGACTGGACCTGTCGGCGAGAGCATCAAGCCTCACGAGGTCCGAAAGGAAGAAACTGAGCTAGAACGGAATGAGCATCTCGCATCGCCTCACAATAAGGATCATATTGACAAACGGTTACAAACATCTTACAAGCCCCGTGGGTACATTCTTGGCTCCTCGCAGAACAAAAGACGCTAATCCTAAGGAGTCCCATCTACAGGGACCACCATGGCAGACGCCATCATCAACAAGCAATACCCGTCCGGAGCCAACCCCATCCAGATCGGGGCGACGACGACTGACGAGCCCGCCTCGCCCGGAGCGCGCAGCTCGGGGCTTGTAGCTGTTGCCGCCGCCTCCGGCCGCCAAGAGCTCGGGCGGAGTCGCTGATCCTCCGGCGCCTGCCGCGCCGAGAAGCTGCCAAGGAGTGGTCGGTCGGCCTCCGCCTCACCGCAGCAGGCCCCCGACCGCCTCCCGGGCAGCACTCCACCGATGACCTCCGCGTCAAGACCTTGAAGGACACCACCAAGCATCGCTGCATTCCCAGTGGATCGTGAGGGCGCCGCCCCGCAGACTCAGCGACTCGCCCCACCATGAAGTCATGAAGACCTCGCCTGGGCAACTATCGCAACCTCTGCCTGTCGCGAGGGTGCCGCAGCCGGGCGTGTTGCAGCCAGAGTCCTGTGGCTCTTCACGGACGCACGAAGGCGAAGAAAGAAGGAAGACGAATCCAAGACTTAGGAGGCGCGGGCGACGCTGGCACGAATCTCCCGGCAGAGCCTCGGCGTGACTCAGAGGGAAGACGACACCTTCGTGACTCCGGCGGGCGCTGCCGGCGGCGCTGGCTGCCGGCGCCCGGCCGCCTCCTTCAGGCCACCAATTTGGGCGCATAAGGAAGAGGAAACCTGGTGGTGGCCGCACGCACTGGGCATGGGCGCCTCGGCGAGCGCCCCGCCTCGACACCATAGAGCAAGCCGCTTTTGGGGGAGCAGGTTAGATCCTCTGAGGAGCTTTTCCTTCTTCTTCCTTGAGAACCGCGGATCGGAGCCATGGCAGCCAGATTTAAACGAGGAGGAGGAGAAGGTATGATAGACTGAAGGGCGCTGCTGCTCGCAGACTATGGCCGGGCGAAGGCCAACCATCGCCTCCACGATCACCGGTCATCATAACCAACTCGCATGCAAGGACTAGTCGAATCCGGGCGTTACCGAGGCATCGGGGAAGCAAAGCGCGCCCAATCAACCGCCACGCTGTCACCCAAGGCCGCAGGGCTGTTAGGGGCCCGCGACGCCAAGACTTGCCCTTTCGCCTCCGCCAGCCTGTTCGGCATGCCGTGGGCCCGGGCTACTGCTGGCGCTCGAACGGGGTCCGCAGACTTGCTTGTCTCGCGCCGCGGCGTGGCTCAAAGGAGGCCCAGACGGCCCATCTTCATCAACGCAGCTCAAGACCTCGCGAGGGGCTGAGATTGCGGGCGGAGGGCGAGGAGCTTCTGCATGGCCTCGCCAGCCGGGCTCATGAGGAGGCGGAGAGTTCAAGCTGTGGTACTCATGAGGTGCCCATGACGCAAGCCATGACGACCGAGGGCGCCAGGGCCGGGCGCCACCACGCCCAGGCCCTCCTTTCCCTTTGGTGCAAAGGGAGCAAGCGCAGCGAGAGCATCAAGCAAAGGCATCCGCTTCGTGCAACAAGACCAAGACCAGCCCCTACGGCCGAAGGGGTCATCGTGGAGCCCAAGCAAAGGCCATCACCAGAGCCTTTGGCAAAGCGAGGACCAACTTTAGTCAGATAAGTGTACCCACTGTTCCCTTCAAATGGCCAATTGTTGGCGCCTTCCCGCCAAGATTTGGGAAGAGGCCCAGGCCTTCGCCATAAATAGGAGTAGCCACACTCAGAGTAGAAGAGAGGAAAAAGGAAGACGACGCCTCTGGTATGAGATCGAATCCTCACCAAGGAACCAGAGCTAGAGCAATCAACACCACCTAGCAGTTCATCACACCCACCAAGAATGCACTCGCGAGGTCGTTCTTCCCCTGATCGCTCCTCATCAGCCCAAGAGGCAATCCACCATGCCACAAACTAGAGTAGGGTATTACACCACAACGGTGGTCTTAACTAGTATAAATCTTGTGTCTCTTGTGTTGTTCTGCTTAGTAGTTTAGGTCCTCGCGATTCGGGCGAGGTACGAGACGGTGGGGGGTTGGATCTCCGCCAGCACCCCAAAGGTTCGAATCCTCAAGGGTCTGCCGGAACCCGAAATCCGACAAATGGGATGTAGTAAATTCCATTACAATTGAAAAATGGGCTGTACATTCTTACAAATCGCAAATGGGCTTTGTCAACTTAGTCAATATAAACGATTCTAGCTGCAGTGATCGTACGATGTCCATCCAACGACCGTAGTGCTTCTTTAACCTCTGGTCTTCTTGCTCCACCGCCAAAGCAGGCCGGTCGTGTCGCGTGCTCCCGCCTCCCGTGGTCGGGCTGAGATGCCGCGGAGGCCTCACCGCCTCAGACATTCCCACCGCTGGCCAGCCATCCTCTACTCACCCACACCCCTATTATTCTCAAGGGCGACGGCAGCCTCACACCACACCAACCAGTGAACCTCAGATTCTCTCCGCTGGCTACCACACAAGGCTCTTCCCGACTCAAGATCGCCCCTTCCTAGGCCTCATTGTCGTCTGCACCACCGCCTCGGTGCTCTCGGGCGCGGTGGTCAACGTGGTCAACGACCGACTTCCATCGGAAGAGTATCAGACGTGGAGAGGTCGATACCGGGTCCAGCGGCCGCAAGGAAGTGCCTCCTTATTACGCTGCAAAATAATTATTCCTCCACCGATAGCAGGGACCCACCGGACGGGCCACCTTATTTCACTAAAAAACGCTTCTCGACCGCCGGGACCCACCGGACGGGCCAGCGATTTCGTGAAAAAACGCTCACAAGGCCACCGACCCACCGGAAGTGCCTCCTTATTACGCACAAAAAATGAATACTCCCCGCTAGCCGGGACCCACCATGGTGGAGGCTGACTTAGGGCCTACTAAGTTAACTAGGACGGGGCCTTTGTCAACTTTAGTCAATATGAACGATTCTAGCTCCAAAGGATCGTGACGATGGCCATCCAACGGTCGAGTGCTTCTTCAACCTCCGTGTTCTTGCTCCAAATACCAAAGGAGCGCCGGTCGTGCCGCATGTCTGCTACCTCCCTGGTGGCTCGGCCAGGTTGCCGGAGGCCTCACCGCCTTTACTATTCCCACCGCTAGCTGTGCCCTCAAGGGCGACGACAAATTTCACACCGTAGCCGAACTAGTGAACCTCAGATTCTCTCCGCTGGCTTCCACTCGCCGCTGTTTTCCCCTGCTCCTGCCGTCTCTGCTCCTAGGCTCGCCTGCCCACCGCCATGGAGCTCTCTCCAAGGCGTGGTCAATGTGGTCAAGGACCGACTTCCATCTAAGAGTATCAGACGTGGAGAGGCCGACACCGGGTCAACGACACCGCAAGGAAGTGCCTCCTTATTACGTGGAAAATAATTATTCCTCCACGTGACAGCAGGGACCTACCGGACGGGCCACCAGTATTTCGTGAAAAAAACGTTCCCCCCTGACTGCTGGGACCTGATAACCAACAAGTATAGGGGATCACAACAGTTTTCGAGGGTAGAGTATTCAACCCAAATTTATTGATTCAACACAAGGGGAGCCAAAGAATATTCTCAAGTATTAGCAGCTGAGTTGTCAATTCAACCACAACTGGAAACTTAGTATCTGCAGCAAAGTGTTTAGTAGCAAAGTAATATGATAGTGGTGGTAACGGTAACAAAAGTAAAGACAAAGAAAAGTAATGTTTTTGGTATTTTGTAGTGATTGTAACAAGAGCAGCAAAAAGTAAATAAGCGTAAACCACTATATGGAAAGCTCAGAGGGACCGGATCGATGGATAATTATGTCGGATGCGTTCGTCATGTAACAACTCATAACATAGGGTGACACAGTAACTAGCTCCAATTCATCAATATAATGTAGGCATGTATTCCGAAATAGTCATACATGCTTATGGAAAAGAACTTGCATGACATCTTTTGTCCTACCCTCCCGTGGCAGCGGGTCCTATTGGAAACTAAGGGATATTAAGGCTTCCTTTAATAGAGAACGGAACAAAGCATTAGCACATAGTGAATACATGAACTCCTCAAACTATGGTCATCACCGGAGTGGTCCCGATTATTGTCACTGGGTTGCCGGATCATAACACATAGTAGGTGACTATAGACTTGCAAGATAGGATCAAGAACACGATATATTCATGAAAACATAATAGGTTCAGATATGAAATCATGGCACTCGGCCCTAGTGACAAGCATTAATCATAGCAAAGTCATAGCAACATCAATCTCGTAACATAGTTGATACTAGGATCAAACCCTAACAAAACTAACTCAATTACATGATAAATCTCATCCAACCCATCACCGCCCAGCAAGCCTATGATGGAATTACTCACGCACGGCGGTGAGCATCATGAAATTGGTGATGGAGGATGGTTGATGATGATGACAACGACGAATCTCTCTCCGGAGCCCCGAACGGACTCCAGATCAGCCTCCCGAGAGATTAGGGCTTGGCGGCGGCTCCAGATCGTGAAACGCGATGAAACTTTCTCTGATTTTTTCTCCCCAAAGCCAATATATGGAGTTGGAGTTGGCGCCGAGGGTCTCCAGGGGCCACGAGGTAGGGGCGCGCCTGGGAGGGGGGCGCGCCCACCCTCGTGGATGTGTGTGGGCCTGGTCTTCATCTTCGCCAGGATTTTTATTATTTTTATAAGACATCCCGTGGAGTTTCGGTCATTCCAGAACTTTTGTTTTCTGCACATAAAACAACATCATGGCAATTCTGCTAAAAACAGCGCCATCCGGTTAGTTCCATTCAAATCATACAAGTTAGAGTCCAAAACAAGGGCAAAAGTGTTTGAAAAGTAGATACGACGGAGACGTATCAACTCCCCCAAGCTTAAACCCTTGCTTGTCCTCAAGCACTTCAGTTGACAAACCGAAAGAGAAAAAGAAAAGCTTTACAAACTCGTTTGCTCTTGTTGTTGTACTTATGTCAAGCCAAAGATTCAGGTTTTCAAAGAAATATTATAACTAACCACATTTGCAATAATTCTCGGTCTCATGTTTACTCATATCAATAACATAATCAACTAGCAAGTCATAATAATAATCTCGGATGACAACACTTTCTCAAAACAATCATAATATGATATAACAAGATGGTATCTCGCTAGCCCTTTCTCGAGACCAAGAAACATAAATGCAGAGCACCTTCAAAGATCAAGGACTGACTAGACATTGTAATTCATGGTAAAAGAGATCCAATCATAGTCCTACCCGATATAAATTAATAGTAATGAATGCAAATGACGGTTGTGCTCTCCAGCTAGTGCTTTTAATAAGAGGGTGATGACTCAACATGAAAGTAAATAGATAGGCCCTTCGCAGAGGGAAGCAGTGATTTGTAGAGGTGCCAGAGCTCGATTTTGAAATAGAGATAATTTATATTTTGAGCGGCATACTTTCATTGTCAACATAACAACTAAGAGATGACGATATCTTCCATGCTAAACAAATTATAGGCGGTTCCCAAACAGAATGGTAAAGTTTATACTCCCCCTCCTCCACAAGCATCAATCCATGGCTCGCTCGAAACACCGAGTGCCTCCAACATTCAACGGGTCCTGTGGGGAGTTTTGTTTGCAATTATTTTGATTTAGTTTGCATAAAGCATGGGACTAGGCATCCCGGTGACCAGCCATTTTCTCGTGAGTGAGGAGCGAGTCCACCTCTTGAGAATAACCCGCCTAACACGGGAGATAAGGGCAGCACTAGTTGATATATGAGCTATTCAAGCATGCAAAATGTAATGATTATTTGAAGGTTTAGAGTTTGGCACATACAAATTTACTTGGAACGGCAGGTAGATACCGTGATATAGGAAGGTATAATGGACTCATATGGAATAACTTTGGGGTTTAAGGAATTGATGCACAAGCAGATTCTCGCTTAGTACAAGTGAAGGCTAGCAAAAGACCGGAAGCGACCAACTAGAGAGCGACAACAAATATGAACATGCATTAAAATTAATAAACATTGAATACAAGCATGAGTAGGATATAATCCACCATGAACATAAATATCATGAAGGCTATGTTGATTTGTTTCAACTACATGCGTGAACATGTGCCAAGTCAAGTCACTTAAATCATTCAAAGGAGGATACCACCCCATCATACCACATCACAACCATTTTAATAGCATGTTGGCACGCAAGATAAACCATTATAACTCATAGCTAAACAAGCATGGCATGAGCAACTATGATCTCTAATTGTCATTGCAAACATGTTTATTCATAATAAGCTGAATCAAGAACGATGGACTCATCATATTTACAAAAACAAAAGAGGTCGAGTTCATACCAGCTTTTCCCATCTCAATCAGTCCATCATATATCATCATGATTGCCTTTCACTTGCACGACCGAACGGTGTGAATAATAATAAGAGTGCACGCATTGACTAAGCTGGAATCATGAGCATTCAATAAACAGAGAAGACAAGGCAATATGGGCTCTTGGTTAAATTAACAATGATGCATATAAGAGCCATCCAACAATTTAATCATGGTCTTCCTACCGCCCCCAAAGAAAAGAAAGGAAATAAAACTATTTACACGGAAAGCTCCCAACAAGCAAAAGAAGAACAGAAATATTTTGGGTTTTTTTTTAATTATTACTACTACAGCAGGAAAAATAAACTACTACTAATTTTTTGGTTTTTCTTAAGGTTTATTAAACACACAAGAAGAAAGCAGAAAAAGGAAAGTAAACTAGCATGGATATTACAAAGTGAAAGAGTATGAGCACCGACATCTAGCAATGAGTGTGTGTGAACATAAATGTAATGTCGGTGGAATACGATTCCCAAGCTTAGGCTTTTGGCCTAAGTTGGTCTATTTCGTGGATAACTTGGCTGATACCCGTAGGTGTAGCTGGGTCGTGATCATGATGCAACGGCTATCGCCTCCCGAGCTGCAACGTGGCGCCGAGCCGCCTCCGCCTCCTCTCATACTCATCTGCCTCCTCTCTAGTAATAATATATCTTCCTCTCGTCTCAAAAAAGAAGGCAGGAGCAGGAAGAGTAACATGGACAACATGCCGCTTGTTAAAGATTAGTCGACATCGAGAGGTGGTCCAGTCCTCTCAACAAACTCGTGGGAAACCATAGAATCAAAATCTAAATAAGTAGGGGTAACTCCATATCACCCTCACGAATGTGTATATCAAGAAAATTAGCTAAGCGGGTTGCATAAACCCTCCAAAGAAATCTCCGTTATGTCTATTATGATGCAACCTACGAGCTACAATGGCTCCTATATGATAAGATTGGTCCCCTAACACAGCACTTCCGAGAATGCCGAGATCTCGAGCACACATGTGACATGCTTCATCCTTAGCATTTATGCATCCGCCTATGAAGAGAGCAAAATAATGTATAGAAGGAAAGTGAATGCTCCCTATAGTGGCTTCATGCTATATCCCTAGATTCCCCACGCTTATTTTAGCAAGAAAGTCTCTATATTCAGATTTAGGGGATCCTCGATACTACCCCAAGATGGAAGTTTGCATGCAAGAGTGAAATCCTCTAAGTCCATGGTATAAGATTTGTCATAAAGGTCAAACATGACTCAAGGAGAATTACGCCAAGATGAAAAATCAAACCTCCCCACAAATGAACTTGTGAGGTCACGACATCGGGGCATTTGTCGCTTCAAAGTCCTCAAGACCGGCAAGATGCAAATATGCTAAATTCTTCTTTAATTCCCGCTTGATCCATAAAATTTTCAAGGCCATTCACAGTGGCCTCACAAGAGCGCCTCTTAGTGGTTCCTCGTCAAGATCACGCATTGCAAGCCCGACCTTGCTTCCTTGAAGAACCACCTTGGAACATCTTCCTAAGCATATTGTTTTCTAAAAATAATTCTGAAATTTTTAGTAACTTCAAACAAAAGTGAACCAACTTCAATAAAACTGATAGCAACTACTCATACAAGTGCCTAGAGCATATATCAAGCATTAGAACTACTTGGAACCATATAAATTTGACATGCAAGCTCAAGAACATGGTCACCTATGTAGCATAAATTTGCAAAGAATAAAGCACTAGAACAAAAGCTAATTGGACCAATGGAGGAGTCACATACCAAGGAACAATCTCCCAAGCAGTTTTATGAGAGGTGCTTTGAGCAAGGAGATCAAAATCGCAGCAAAAGTGGCCGGAACACGAGCTTGGGTTGGTTTTTCGGTTTGTGGAGGCAGAGGAAGAAGATGGGTGCAGGATAAGTGGAGGAGGGCCATCGGGGCCCATGAGGCAGGGGCGCGCCAGGGGTAGGGCGCGCCCACCTCGTGGCCAGGTGGCAACTCCCCATGTAATTTTTGCACTATAAATCCTCAAATATTCCTAAAAAATCATATTAAATTGGCATGGCATTCTCGAGGACTTTTATTCTCGGATATTTTTATATTGCACTAATAAATCAGAAACAAAGTAAAAGTACTATTTTACTTTATTTCTACTAAATAACAAAGAATATAAAGAGGGTACATAAGGTTGTGCTTCTAGTTTCATCCATCTCATGCTCATCAAAAGAATCCACTAACAAGGTTGATCAAGTCTTGTTAACAAACTCATTCCGATAATCATGGAACCGAGAAATTTCAATAACACTATGTTACCTCAACGGGATATGGACATCCCCAATAATAAGTATATCATATTTCTTCTTGACAAGAGGGAGAGGAAATTCAAAACCTCCAAATATAATCGATGAGATTTTTCCAATAGAGTTGATACTATGAACTTGAGGTTGTTTCTAAAAGTGTACCATATGCTCATTACCATTAACATGAAAAGTGATATTGCCTTTATTGCAATCAATAACAGCCCCTCGCAGTATTAAGGAAAGGTCTTCCAAGAATAATAGACATACTATCATCCTCTGAATATCAAGAATAACAAAGTCCGTTAAAATAGTAACGCTTTGCAACCACAACAGCACATCCTCACAAATACCGACTGTGTATAGCAATTGATTTATCAGCCATTTGCAAAGATATTTCAGAGGTGTCAACTTATTCAAGTCAAGTCTACGATATAAAGCGAGATGCATAACACTAACACCGCTCCAAGATCACATAAAGCAGTTTTAACATAATTTCTCTTAATGGAGCATGGTATAGTAGGTACCCTCGATCTCCAAGTTTCTTTGGTATTCCACCCTTAAAAGTATAATTAGCAAGCTTGGTGGAAATTTCAGCTTCGTATCTTTCTTTTATTTGTAACAATATCTTTCATATATTTAGCATAAGGATTCATTTTGAGCATATCACCAATCGCATATGCAAAAAGATGGGTCTAATCATTTCAAAGAAAGCGCCAAAATCCTCATCATCCTTTTCTTGGATGGTTTTGAGGAAAAGGCATGGGTTTCGAACCCATGGTTCTCTTTCTTTACCATGTTTCTTAGCAACGAAGTCCTTTTATCATAACGTTGATTCTTTGATTGTGGGTTATCAAGATCAACAAAGAGGTTCAACTTCTACATCATTATCATTACTAGGTTGAGCGTCATCATGAACATTATCATTAACATTTTCACTAGGTTCATGTTCATTACCAGATTGTGTTTCAAAGATCGACATAGAGATATCATTTGGATTATCGTGGTTCAAAGAATGTGTTCACTAGAAGTTTGCACATTCCTATCATTTTTCTTTTTCTTCCTTTTAGAAGAACTAGGCATATCTATATTATTTCTCCGAGAATCTTGCTCGATTCTCTTAGGGTGGCTGTCGGTGTCAAACCGCGGATCTCGGTAGGGGGTCCCTAACTGCAAGGCCTAGGCGGATGGTAACAGAGACAAGGGACACGATGTTTTACCTGTGTTCGGCCCTCTCGATGGAGGTAATACCCTACCCTGCTTGATTAATATTGATGATATGGGTAGTACAAGAGTAGATCTACCACGAGATCATAGAGGCTAAACCCTAGAAGCTAGCCTGTGGTATGATTGTTGTTCGTCCCTATGGACTAAAAACCTCCGGCTTATATAGACACCGGATAGGTTAGGGTTACACAGTAGTCGGTTACAATGGTAGGAGATCTACATATCCGTATCGCCAAGCTTGCCTTCCACGCCAAGGAAAGTCCCATCCCATGACACGGACTAAGTCTTCAATCTTGTAGCTTCATAGTCTTGGAGTCCGCCAAAGATGATAGTTCGCTATCCTGACACCCCTAGTCCAGACTCCTCAAGAGTCTCCTCAACCAGGCTTCAATGACGATGAGTCCAAAGGCGCATATTGTCTTCGGCATTGTAAGGCGGGTTCCTCCTCCGAATACTTCATAGTAGGTTTTGAACACAAGGATAGTGTCCGCTCGCAAAACAAGTTCCACATACCACCGTAGAGAGAATAATTTTTGCACGATCTGCGACGATTCCGCGGGCGTGACATCACACCACGGCCAGCCTTTATATCGCTTTTTTACCGCTCCACCTCAGCGTGTTTAGCGAGGCGGCTTCCCCGCACGCCTTATCAAAGCATAGATCGTGTCCCTTATTCCGGATTCTCATCAATACGGACGTAGGTAACCCATCCGCGCTTTGATTACGGCGCTTTGGGAGATAAGCGAGTTTTACCAGTCGGGTGGGGGACGATAGCATTCATTCCATATAAGGGATAAGGATCCACCTTTTCACCCACGCCTTCTTCCTCCTTTGCTCATCCATTTCACAAGACTCGAGCTCTAGCGCCTAAGTCCGCACACCCCACCTCAACCTTCTCCAACTATGTCCGGAGCGGAGGCAGGTGGATGGCCTCCTCCGCCACGGAGGGGCACATCACAAGATCAAGGGAGGCCGGATACTTGTCCGGCGACATCGTGTGTCGGCTACCCGACGAGGGGCAGCTCATCCCCACTCCCAGTGCCCCATGAGAGGGTTGTGTTCTTACCCACCCTCCACGGACCAGGTTTTCCACTTCACCCATTTGTCCGGGGCTCATGTTCTACTATGGCCTGGATTTCCACGATTTGGCCCCAAACTTCATCCTCAATATCTCGATGTTTATCATCGTGTGCGAGGCCTTCCTCTGCATCCAACCCCACTTTGGTTTATGGTTGAAGACCTTTAGCGCAAGCCAAAGATAGTGGGCGCCGATGTGCGTAGTACGGAGGCGCTTATGGTGGGCGTGGATGCCCAATGTCCTTTGGCTCGAGGGCTCCTTCGTGGAGACAATAAAGGGGTGGCAATCGGGGTGGTTCTATATCACCGAGCCACGCGACCCCAAATGGGCGGCGGCCCCCGAATTCAGATCTGGCTTCCCCACACGGCTCACATCATGGAAAGAGACGGACTGAAGCGGGGTGATTCGAAGAGCCGACCGGACTCCAAACTCTGGTTCAAACCCGTGGACAAGAAGCCAAGCTTGTCCACGTAGTCCGTGTCATGCTCATCCGCCGGATTCTCCCATGCCAGAACGGGCCTTTAATTTGTGGAGTTTGATCCGCACAAACATCAACCTTGAGCCGCTCTTTGACACTACGCACGAAGATGCCCGAAGGTGCTGCTCAAGGGCGCCAAGCCCCGTGATCCGCTAACAAAGATCGTGGATACAACTCGCAGCGCCAAGCCGGCGAGGTAAGTTATTTTACCCTTTACGGACTCTTTTTCATAGATTGACTCTATGTGGGATCTAAAACTCCTAATCTTTTGACAGATCGGTCAAGACGCCCGGACAGGTTAACCGTCCGGCCTTTGCCGTAAGACACAGCTGACGCCTGATTGATTTGGAAGGCTGGCCCGCACCCATGTGGTGCCGAGAAGAAGGCCAAGAAGGAGGCCATGGAGCTCAAGGAGCCCCGACGCCAGTGCCGCCGATTCTCGGGCGTAATCTTCTCCCGAGAACGAGGAGGAGGAAAGAAGCCTCTCCTGGCCGGGGAGGAGAGGAAAAGGAAGGCCGCCTAACCGGGAGGCCGGAGGGTCTAAGAAGGAAGAACCCTTCCTCCGGACTTCTCCACCAACATCGACAACGACGAGGAGGATTGGCCAACAAGGGCCAAGCCTCGGCGAGATCGTAAGTGTCCTGATACCCATGAATTTTTCATTGCATAGTGTTCTCTAATGTTGAACAATTATGCAGCCCGCCTATGGGCGAGTTCGCCGCTTCATCGAAAGCGGGTCCCTCGGGTTCGCTCGGAAATGGAGAGTACTTCACTTCCCGCCTCCTCGCCTCACGCCATGGATGACACGAGGTGGGGCCCCAAGGGGGCCTGGTCAAGAGGAGGTGGCGCAGGAGGCGCCTGCAAGGCGCACCTCCCTGACTCCAGCGCTGGGGGCGAGACCCCAGGGCTCTAAGCCCACCTCATCCGGACTCCATGCCGAACCTTCAGCCGTTCCAGAGTCCGCAAGCGTCCTTCAAGGAAGGGTAAGACGCCGTGTCCTCCGCCCAACCGAGGCACCGGATAGCTTATCGAGGTGCTTAACAGCCCATCGAGGAGGAGCACCGACATCGTTATGAGTGCGGTGATCCTGGACAGTTCACCCGCCAAGAGCGGGCTGACCAAGTTCGTATCAGCCTTCTAACAGCTTTGAGGTAAGTTTAGAATATGTAAAATATTACCGATAGACAGAGCCCTCGATGCTTAGTTTGGTGTTCGGAAAGAAAAGCCGGACTAAGGATCTAAAAAGATATACGCAGGAGTCTAACATAAGTATGTCAATATGGGAATGCAGGTTGCCGACTTCCCAAGACCGACCGCAGAGGTCGATGCATTGAAGCAGAGCCGAAAGCAGTCCGAGAACGAGCTTGGCTTTGCCAAGAAGCAGCTCGAGGACAATGAAGGTAAGTAATACCTTATAGAAAGGTTTTGGTTGCAAAAATAATAGGAATAACATGGTACTCGCAGGGCCACGAACGAGGTGGCGACTCAAGGAAGCGGTGTCCGTGGTCGAAAGCAAAGCGGCCATGAGCGCACCGAGCGAGAGAAGGGGAGGCGCAGCTGGCGGAGGTGCGGCAAGAGCTCCTGTGCCTCGTGAAAAACACGAGGGTTTGGAGCGTGACTTGAAGACCCGAGAGTCCGAGCTTGCCTCGGCTCTTGAGAGTGCTAAAGTTGCTAAGGCCGAGGCCCAAAAAGCCCTCCAAGAAATTGAGTCAATAAAGAAGATAGCAGCGGTAAGGCATTCTTTATGCAAAGCAAGCATGTGAAAGTGAATTACCTATTACTTACCCGGATTCGAGCTCTCCAGAGCATTCGCAGATCTGCCCCAGAGGTGTGTCCGATGCTGCCGCTCTACCGCCAAGGAGGGGAGCTCGATGGAAAATGTGTTCGTCTCAAGATGTCGAGGTCGGACATCCGGTGCCTTTAAGCGACCAGTTGAAGCAGCTGGTCGAGCTCCACAAGGTCGCCGAACAGTCCATGAAGGGCCTCATAGTTCGCTGCGGGCCATTGGAAGCCATGCCCGGAGCTACTTTGGGCTAGTGCGCGGGTGGTGGACGATGTCCAAGGATTGAAGTCATCAAGCGCCCGCCTGCATTGAAGGTTGCTCGTCGGGCCCTTGCCCGTGCTAAAGTGCACCGGGCAAGCTGGATGCGAGAAGCTTGTGACGGACGGGCCACCAAGGGCAAGGAGCATCGCACGCCCAAATGTACTATGAGGGCCTCAAGGGTGCCCGCCAGATAGCGGATGAGTGCTCCAAATATGTAATTTTGAATAGACTCGATTTGTTATCTTGTACGCTGAAAACTTGTTCATATGCGCTAAGCAACGCTTGTTAATTTAAAATATTACCTTCAGGCGGCCGCTTATCAAATTTGAGAGATGGCAAGTCGTTATTTCAGCCCCCATGCCACGAGTGTCGGGGTGTTCGGATAAACTTGAGCGATCTTGTTCCCATTCTTGGGTCCATCGAGGAGGCGCCAACGAACGTAACAAGGCAACCGGACTTATAATGCTTGAACACTCTCACTTAGCCATAGAATTCTATAATTTTAAATTTCGCAAAGCCCCTAGTATTCGAAGACCGAAGTTCGGGCGCTATCCACGCCTTTGGCCGGACAATTCCGGTTCCTCGCCTAAGCGGCATAAGTCTTTAGGGACCCAAAACCTCTCAAACAGCGAATCGCCTCGCCTCTATCATGACGGCCAGTTTTAGCTTTTCACCGAGGTGCTCAACCCAGCTCAACCGGGCACAATCGCAGGGTTCTCCGTGCTACCTTAGCCGATATAACGGAACGTAAGGTACCAAAACACGGAGCCGTGCAAACCCAACTATTGACCCAAGACATGATTCGAGCCGATTCATATAATGCTATAAGTTCGGGTGCCGACTTGTGAAAGTGTCCGACTTATCACACCATAATTTTGGGGTACTTAAGCCCTCGGTGTATTGGCCGTACTAAAGTGTACGGTGCAACATGTCATGAAATGAACATATATATAGATAAAAAAAGGCAATAATAGGCAAGAGCTATATATTGATTATTGAAAAGAAACTGCAAATAAAAGCAGGACGACACAAATTGTGCGATAAGCAAGGGATGGGACTATTTAACATGTCCTCTCGTGGGTAAGTCATGGATGGTATGTAAAACATGTATAATGCTCGTGAATAGAGACCACCAACACTTCGACGTAGCTCTCTTCTACCCTGGCTGTTGCATCGTTAGTTCGGCAATTCTAGTGCCGGACAGGACTTCTGGAGAACGGAGTCCCGAAAGTAAGAAAAAGGGAAAAAGAAAAAGAATGACACAATCGAGAGCCCCTGGTGCGGTCGAGCCGCATTCTTGGCGTGTCGTGGTCGTGCCCCTCCCCTTATGCCCATGGTATCTCCAGAGCGTAGTTATGTATGCGTAATACCGCTTCGCAATTTCGCGAGGTCCGGGTTAGCCGGATTGCTACGCTGCGCTTGAATCGTGCCAGCGGTCTTGTTGTAGGTTACCCGGCGCTGCTGATGTTGTCCGGACGCTTAGTGGCCGGACTCGAGAATAGCCGTGAAAGGCTACTTTGTACCTCCGCCGTGAGGGCTGGCCAGTGCTCCTCCGCTCGAGAGAGCCTTCGTGTTTCCATTGACCGTGATTACCTCGAGGGCCCGCATCTTGAGCTTGAGGTATGCGAAAGCGGCACCGCATTGAACTTTGCAAATGCGGTTCGTCTGAAAGCAAAGGCGTGATAGCCATCGTGGAACGGGACTATGTCAAGATTAACTCTTCGCTCGAAGTTATCCGGGATCCAAGACCACTTCGAGTGTAACCGAGCCCGCATAATTGGCCTCTACACCTGGTATTACGCCTTTAAAGGTCGCCTTTGTAGGTTTAATCCTTGAGGGTCTATGCCCATTTTGGCGCACCGTATCCTCGATAAAGCAGGTTCAGTTGCTGCCGCCATTCATCAGACTCTAGTGAGGTGAACCACAATGATTGGGTCAAGAACCAATGCGCAAAACCGCCGGACGGATGCTAGTGGGTGGTCCTTCGACAAGGGTGATCGGGCAAGAAGACCATGGGTTGAACTGGGTGACTGCTCCATCGCATATACGCCCTTTAGCGCACGCTCCGCCTCCCTTTTGGGTATATGGGTTATGATATCATGTTCACCATCCGCACTTGTGAGGGGAAACCTTCGTCCTCTATTGTTCGGGGCGGGCTCTTCTCGCTATCGCTATGCAGCCCCTTGTCATTGAGTTCGCACTTAGCTTGCTCGCTTGCTTGAACACCCAACAAGCCCTGCTGGTGTGATTGGCTGGTTTTTCGGGGTGCCATGTATTTGGCACGAGCGATCGAGTATTCAGTCCAAGTTGACGGGCCCCGGGTATTTCTTTTGAATGGCTTCTTCCGCTGACCGGTTTAGAGCCTCAATCCGCGCTGATCGTCAGATCTTCATCATTGTCGCCACACGCGGCGCTTGTTCTTGTTGTGACGCGACCTGCCATTGTTGTCCTTGGTATCCAACTACCGTGGTTTTTGGTCAAGTTGTTACTACGAGCCAGCTAGTTGACCTCTCCCGCACAAAAGCGGTCATAAGTGTTGTGAGGGCTGCCATGGATTTCGGCTTTTCCCGTCCTGTGTGTCCGCAAGCCACTGCTGTGGATGTTATGTTTGAAGGCTGCAAGGGCCTCGTGATCCCGGACAATGACGATTTGATTTTTCTTGTTAGGAACCGTGTCCGTAATTGTCCGCCGATTCTTCCGCTGCTGAATTATATGGCTAAGGTCATCAAGATCTGGTGGTCGCATATATGTGCCCCGGAAGTTATCAAGGAATGCGGCTTCCGTGTCCTCCCAACAACCAATTGGTTCTCCGGCAAGTCGTTAAGCCAATGCCGAGCTGGTCCTTTAAGCTTGAGGGGAGGTATTTGATGGCATGTAGATCATCACCGCGTCCATGTGGATATGGAGGAGATAGTCCTCGATCCGCACCGCAGGATCTGTGGTACCATCATATGATTCGATGTTTACGGGTTTGAAGCCCTCGTGGATTTGATGATCCATTACTTCATCTGTGAAGCATAGTGGGTGTGCGCGCTCAGATTGGGCTATATCACGACGTAGCTCATATGTGCTTTGTTCATCGTGTTCGCCCGCCTGGGTTGTCAGATCCGGCGCGACGGTAATCATACCGAGTCGTTATGCCCACGCGATCCGTAGATCGATCTTGTATGTTTTGCCTTATCCTCCAATATATCTCGCAAGTCCGCGCTTTTCCGTGCCTTGGTACTTTTTGAGCGCGCCGGGTGTGGCTTGAGTGAGAGCCGAGAGGCTTCTCCGTCACGCCACGGGGTGGCCGGTCTGCCATGTCGTGGCGCTGGTGACTTGGGTGCTTCCTCCTCCGATCGAGGCAACGGCCCGCGCTTGGGGTAGCTTTTAAGGGCGCTCGAGTTCATACTCTTCCGCTGCAAGGACTTCACCCATCCGTCGCCTAGCGTGTCTTGGTCAGCTCTAAGTTGTTGCTGCTTATTCTTGAGGCTGCTTTCCGTGGCTATAAGCCCGGGTTTGAAACGCCTCTGCTCGGCGGATCCTCGTGCACGACGAATTCATCGCCGTTGAGGCTTGCCTCATCTTCGAGGGAGGCGATAGTTATCGCCCTCTACCTTCTTTTTCTCGCTGCACTATCGTGCGGACTTGCTTCTCCTCCTCCCGCGCCGAGTCCCGCCGAGGGGGGTTGTCTTCGCACCGTCCGGTGTTATTATCTCTCGCGCGGGATCACCGCTTTTGTTGTGGCGGATTTAGAGCGGCGCCACGACGCCGCCGCTTTGGTTGCTTCTGAGGGTCATCCTCCGTTGTTCCATCGCCGCTTCCATCTTTTGGGATGTCCACCATGTATATGTTGTATGACGAGGTGGCCTTCCAAAGGCCCAAGAGGCGCTGGTCTTGTTGTCTCCGCATCGCCGCCCATACCGCCGATGTCCTCGAGTCGAAGTCGAGCATGTCGGTTAAATCATCGACAAGTGGCTACAAAGTAGGTGGTGGGTGGGCGCTGAATTTCTTCGCCGTCTGCGATCTCAACCTTCCCGACCGTAGTCCGCCAGGGCTCTCCGATAAAGAGAGAGACTTTAGCGATTCCAGGATGTCGCCAAAGGGCGAGTGCTCAAAGATGTCCGCGGCAGTTGAACTCCATGACCGCGCCCAATCGGATTCGATTGGCAGGGGCGCGAGGGTACGGAGTCCGAGAGGAGTCCGCACTCGGAGTCATGGTCTTCGCAGCGACAGAATTGTGTTTGGCTCAATCGCCAGAGATTTCAGCCCCGGGCGGTGTCCAACCAACCATCCTCGATCGGCGAGATCGGCTCAATCGATGTTCGAGCGACCTAGTGCGCCTCCGTGACACCGCTCAGCGCAGAGTTAGATCATGCCCATCGAGACAAGGCGGCGCAGTTATTGTGGCTCGAATCCGTCAAGATCAAGTCTCCGCGATGTCGGCCGGTAATTCAAACTTCCAAATCTGACCTGATGGCTGGGGCGAGCTTCGATCTGCTCCAGATGGCCAAGTGAATTGCCCAGCAGGCAAAGTCCGCCGAATACGAAGATCTGTCCGGGAGAAAAGTCTCACCGGACCGCATCGTTGTTGATGATCGAAGGAGCCATAGGGCCTATAGGTGACGGCATGCAGGAACTCTCAATGAAAGCACCAATGTCGGTGTCAAACCGGCGGATCTCGGTAGGGGGTCCCGAATCAAGGCCTAGGCGGATGGTAATAGGAGACAAGGGACACGATGTTTTTACCAGGTTCGGCCCTCTCGATGGTGGTAATACCCTACCTCGCTTGATTAATATTGATGATATGGGTAGTACAAGAGTAGATCTACCACGAGATCGTAGAGGCTATACCCTAGAAGCTAGCCTGTGGTATGATTGTTGTTCGCCCTATGGACTAAAAACCTCCGGTTTATATAGACATCGGATAGGTTAGGGTTACACAGAGTCGGTTACAATGGTAGGAGATCTACATATCCAGACGCCAAGCTTGCCTTCCACGCCAAGGAAAGTCCCATCCTGGACACGGACTAAGTCTTCAATCTTGTATCTTCATAGTCTTGGAGTCCGCCAAAGATGATAGTTCGCTATCCGGACACCCCTAGTCCAGACTCCTCAAAGGCCTTCAGATACAAAGGTTCCCGAGTCATTCTACCAGTTCTAGTAGCCACTCTAACAAAGATAATCATTTTTCTTACTATTCATTTCATCAAGCACTTCTTTCGAGCTTTAAGTACTTGTTCTACTTGAGTGGTAACCATAGAAGCATGTTTGCTAACAAGTTTAAGTTCACCTCTAATATTGGCCATATAATCACTCAAGCGCTTAATCATAAAGGTATTCTGCTTCAATTGTCTACCAAAACAAGCATTAAAGTCGCCTTGCTTAAACATAAAGTTATCAAACTCATCCAAGCAATCGACTAGCAATTTTAGTAGGAGGTACTTCAGCTTTATCATATCTATAGAGAGAATTTACCTTTACTACCCGGTCGGGATATCGGGATCGGAGGTTCTTCAGTGAATAAAGAATTGAGATCATACACTTCTTCAACATGCGGTAAATTAAGACCATGTATTTCTTCAATAGGAGGTAAATTCTTAACATCTTCAGCTTCAATACCTTTTTCTTTCATAGATTTCTTTGCCTCTTGCATATCTTCAGATCGAGAAATAGAACACCTCTCTTCTTCGAGTTGGTTTAGGAATAGGCTCAGAATTGGCTCAGAGCTCGCCTCGAGTTGGCTCAGGAGGTGCCCAATTATTTTCATTTGTCAACATATTATTCAATAGAATTTCAGCTTCATCCTGTTCTTTCCTAAAAGAGAACCAGCACAACTATCCGTGTAATCTCCGGAAGCATCGGTTAGTCCATTATAAAAGATATCAAGTATTTCAGGTTTCTTAAGAGGATGATCAGCAAAGCATTATATAACGAGAAGCCTCCCCAAGCTTGTGGGAGGCTCTTCTTCAATTTGCACAAAATTATATATATCCCTCAAAGCAACTTGTTTCTTATGAGCAGGAAATATTTAGCGAGAAGTAATAAATCATATCCTGGGACTCCGCACACAACCAGGATCAAGAGAATTAAACCATATCTTAGCATCACCCTTTAATGAGAATGGAAATATTTTGAGTATATAAAAGTAGCGATCTCTCATCATTAGTAAATGTGGCAGCTATATCATTTAACTTAGTAAGATATGCCAAAGTAATTATATCGTGATCAACAGAGAATTCATAATAATCCTTATCGTGAACACGGATAGGTCAAGTAGCAAAATCAGGGTCGTCTCATCCTATCTCTAAGAGATTCTTTACTCCATTTAACTAGCAGCCTCTTAAGTTCATATCTATCCTTACAAGCAAAAATAGTTGTAGAAGATTCAGCATCAAAAGATAACCCTCAGAATAGGTGCATATTTTCATCATCACTTTCATCATTCTATTCAGTTTCAATTTCTCTTTCTCTAGACCTAGAAATTTGTTCATCTAGAAATTCACCAAGGCACAAGAGTATCAAGCATAGAAGTAGTTTCATCATAAGTATCATGCATAGCGTAGTGGCATCATCAATAAGATGCAACATATCGAACTAATAGCGTATAGGTTTAGGTGTCGCTAGCTTACTCATAATGTAAGGTGAATCAAGTGCGAGCTAGATGGCGCTTCCTTACCTCCCTCGTAGTTGAGGGATAAATTGTTGTCTTAGCATCTTTCAAGTTCTTCATAGTGTCCAGCAGATCTAAATCCCAAGTGACTCAAAGAATAGAGCTATGCTCCCGGCAACGGCGCTTTAAAATGCTCTTGATAACCCACAAGTATAGGGGATCGCAATGCCGAGGGTAGAGTATTCAACCCAAATTTATTGATTCGACACAAGGGGAGCCAAAGAATATTCTCAAGTATTAGCAGCTGAGTTGTCAATTCTACCACACCGGAAACTTAGTATCCGCAGCAAAGTGTTTAGTAGCAAAGTAATATGATAGTGGTGGTAACGGTAACAAAAGTAAAGACAAGAAAAGTAATGTTTTTGGTATTTTGTAGTGATTGTAACAAAGAGCAAATGAAAAGTAAATAAGCGTAAACCAAGATATGGAAAGCTCAGAGGGACCGGATCGCTGATGGATAATTATGCCGATGTGGTTTGTCATGTAACAATCATAACATAGGGTGACACAAACTAGCTCCAATTCATCAATATAATGTAGGCATGTATTCCGTAAATAGTCATACGTGCTTATGGAAAAGAACTTGCATGGCATCTTTTGTCCTACCGTCCCGTGGCAGCGGGGTCCTATTGGAAACTAAGGGATATTAAGGCCTCCTTTTAATAGAGAACCGGAACAAAGTATTAGCACATAGTGAATACATGAACTCCTCAAACTATGGTCATCACCGGGAGTGGTCCCGATTATTGTCACTTCGGGGTTGCCGGATCATAACACATAGTAGGTGACTATAGACTTGCAAGATAGGATCAAGAACACACATATATATTCATGAAAACATAATAGGTTCTGATATGAAATCATGGCACTCGGCCCTAGTGACAAGCATTAAGCATAGCAAAGTCATAGCAACATCAATCTCGTAACATAGTGGATACTAGGGATCAAACCCTAACAAAACTAACTCGATTACATGATAAATCTCATCCAACCCATCACCGCCCAAAGAAGCTTTACGATGAAATTACTCACGCACGGGCGGTGAGCATCATGAAATTGGTGATGGAGGATGGTTGATGATGACGACGCGATTTAATCCCTCTCTCGAGCCCCGAACGGACTCGAGATCAGCCTCCCGAGAGAGATTAGGCTTGGCGGCTCTCGATCGTAAAACGCGATGAAACTTTCTCTCTGATTTTTTTCTCCCCAAAGCCAATATATGGAGTTGGAGTTGGCGCCGGAGGGTCTCAGGGGCCCACGAGGTAGGGGCGCGCCTGGGAGGCGCGCGCCCACCCTCGTGGGATGTGGTGTGGGCCTTGGTCTTCATCTCAAGCGAGGATTTTTATTATTTTTATAAGACATCCCGTGGAGTTTCAGTCATTCCGAGAACTTTTGTTTTCTACACATAAACAACATCATGGCAATCAATAAAACAACGCCATCCGGTTAGTTCCATTCAAATCATACAAGTTAGAGTCCAAAACAAGGGCAAAAGTGTTTGGAAAAGTAGATACGACGGAGACGATCAGATCCTGACAGGACGGCCACCGTGATTTCGCGAAAAACACTTTCCCCCTCACTGTCACTGACCCACCGGAGGTGCCTCCTATTACGCACAAAAATGAATACCCCTCGCTAGCTGGGACCAACCTGGTGGAGGCTGACTTAGGGCCTACTAAGTTGATCGGGACGGAGGCCTTGTCAACTTTAGTCAATATATATGAACAGTTCTAGCTCAAAGGACTGTGACGATGTCCATCCAACGGCCGAAGTGCTTCTTCAACCTCTCGGTCTTCTTGCTCCAAATACCAAATCAGCGCCGTCGCCGCCTCCGCCTCGCCGCCTTCGGGTTTGCCAGATGTCATGGAGGCCT